>JABVZY010000307.1:4627-15161 GCA_020883555.1 Drosophila nannoptera
AAAACTAAAACCTGTTCTAGACGCCAAGTGCAAGTTACACTCACACAAATAAAAATCTCATGCACGCCTTAATATGTGTAATGAGAGCAAAAGCCAATAAACAATAACCCAAACGAGAACCAAAGGAAGCGAAACGAGAAATTCATGATCACTGCTAAAGCGAAGAAAATTCTTTACTCCGTACCCAATAGTAAAGCGATTCGAAAACCCTAGTTATATATAAGCGAAAAGAACATTCTTATAAAAATTACCCAATACAAGTACAACAATAAAACGAACATGGCTATGACTGCTTCTGCGTATGCGTCAGCAACCGCCAACAACGCTCACGTCACACAACAACCACAGCAACGGCGGCGGCAGCAGCAGCAACAACAACAACAACAAACAACAAATCAACAACGACAACAACTGCGACTGAGCCGTGCGCGCACGAAAAGCGCAGCTCAAATGGCGTCGACGTCGACGCCGATGCTCAACCGAGTGTATTCAGCTCCCCAATGGATCTTTCTCTTTATATTAATTTACTTAGCAACAGGTGAGTGTATGTTTTTGTCTGTTCCAGTCGGCGAGGACCTGAGGGACAATTGTCCATGTTTGTGAGTGTGTGTGTTTGCGTGTTCGAGCATATTTGAGAGCGAGAGAGCGTCTGAATTGGAGCAGCAACAACATAAATGTGTACAATTTCATATGACACCATTGTAAGCTCCAATTTTCTGCTGAGCCAGTTACATTTTGCGGCTCCACTGCAAGTGTGTTTGAGGATACTGATTGCTGTAGTTATTTCTGATATCATTGAATATATTGTTGTTTGTTTACGTTAAAGAGGTCGCTGAAGGGCTTTTGTAAAGCAACACCTGAGCATAAATTGCTATTGAATGAGTAACACGCTGCTGGCATCAATAAAAAAGCTAATTATCGGCGACTGAAATTGCACAAAATATAACAAAGCGTTCACCTTATGGAGTCACTCCTTTCTTATGTATTTGCAATCTCGTTTTACTCGTCGAAGAGATTAATTATTCTTACAACATAGCTGCTTGATATTATTACTATTATTATGGCTGCACAATTAATTTTTAATTTGAAAGGAAAGAGCGAGAGAGGGGGACTTTGCCATACAAGAATGTTGAAAAAAAATTGACAGGCCATTGCAGTAAATATTAAATAATATTCACTTAACATTTGCGTTAAAGAGTATATGCACTGTAATAACCATAAATTAGCGCTGATGGCTCTTGAAAAACCTCTGGAGCTCAAGATAATAAATCTTCTAGTCATGACTCACAGCTAATAGAAATATTTGAGACACCTAACCTTATCGCTCAATTACCGGCCAGCTGTGTCTTGGGCAATCAAATATCAACTGACCTTGCATTTTCTTCGGGACTATGGTCTGTTGAATTCTTCAGTAATCTTCACTAAGAGTGTAACTGTAACTGCTCGAATTAAATAACTGTTGTGCAAAAGATCGACCTCAAAATTTGCTTAATATTATATATACTCATAGATATGTCGGCTTGTGTGCTTACGATTTCTGATATATGTTGTGTATATATCTTATCTGAGCGGAAAGTAAAGTAACCGCAGCAACAACAAAATAAATAAGCCGGCGGCAACGGCGTTCGGTAATTTGATAAACCAGCTAATGCTGGAGGCCAATCTTGGTGTGGTTATTATAGAGGCTCTTCTTGTTGTTATTGTTGCTGCAACAGTTGCACTTGGGAAAAGCCCTCACCGTGCTGATGAGCAGAAGACATGCAACAACAACGACAACAACTGGTTTTTCAACCCGGCCATAAACTGAGCCCACATCGTCTCGTTTGATGATCAAAGTTGGGTTTCCATTGAAATGCATCCTAAAGTGAAAATATACATCATTTTCAAAGAAAAATCGCAGCGCAGGTATATCTACACGCACACGCACACGCACACACACACGGATACACGCGCACACCTAAAATTACCTGTGCTACCTGCGTCGTTAACGCTAACAACACGTGACCCCGCGGAACCGAGGACGGACGTGGTTCCTTTGCGGGTGTGTCACCCCCGGTCTGGGCTGGTCAAGTGTCAAAGTGCAATCGGCCGTAACGCGTGTCCCATTCAGCCGCAAAGCCCACGCACCCGTCTGCCGGCCCTTGCATGACGCTGTCCATTAGTGCAAGTCGTCAATATTTTAATGCCATGCACTTATATATACATAAACGTAAATAAAGCAGGGCATAAAAACATATATATTTCAGCTGAAATATATATACAATGTTTCTAGCCGTTAGAAAATGGAGACGGGGCTCAGGCTGCTCAGATCGCAGAGGGCTCACAATTATGCCAGAATAATCCTGGATGGGCTGGCAGTAGCCAGTAGGATCTTTCAGGAAGTCTGTCTCACGGAGGCTCTAACGAAGCATAGATGCTGTATTTCGACTCTCTTTCCCTCTTAAACGGGGTATCTTTTAGTCCAGCCCCTCTTCCCGTATGATTAAGCATGTTAGGGGTATTCCGTTTATGAAGAAGGGCAACTTTTCGCTGGCGGCGCTGCCAGTTTGCAGGCTTCGGCGGGTGCATCGATTTCCGAGCGCCTTGAGAAGACCACAAACCGCAAAAAAAAAAACATATATATATATAAATAAAGAAATGAAAACCAAAAGAAATAAATAAATAAATACAAAATACTCGCGTATGTAGCCGCGCGACTTTCGCTTTTGCTGGCAAACAAATGTTTAAATTGTGGGCGTTGTCGTACTTGTGGTTGTTGCCCGTATTTTTGTTGTTGTCGGAGTTGCCGCAATTGTTGCCGTTGTCATTGCCTTTATCAGAGCCATCACGTAGCCGCGTTTTATCCGACGCTATTTGCATACGCAGCGAACCGACCGCAACAGACCCCAAGAGCCCGCAGCATTGAGTTTGACTCATTGGAACCGAAAGGTACTGTGGAATGTGAGCCTCACGAAAGCGGACAGAAAATACTGTGAATTCTGATTGGAGCTGGAAGCTGGCATGTTCGTAGAAAAAATATATTTTTATATTATTCTATGATATATACACATTCTTGATATTTGTTAATATAACATGTGTTGCTCTGGCTGTCGATCGCAAGTGAGGGGCAGAGCATTCAGATTTCGATATTACATTTCACATTCTTCTTCTTTTAGCCAAAAAACAACAGAAGAGTGCGTCAAGGCTCAACATGTGGTTGATTCTTTCTGCTTTTGTTGAAATTCCGTTTCAGCTTTTCATTCCACAGTGCAACGCCCACCAATTGTTGCAAGCGCGTTCTTTTGACGGTTTTTGACTGTTGCGTCTGCGGTCTGTGTTTGCTCAGACTGTTCCGGGCCTGTTCCCTAGGCCAGGGCTTGGACCTGGGCTCGGGCACGGGCACGGGCACGGGCACCGGAAAAGATTCTCAGACATTTTTCAACAGTTCATTGCTTTGTGCTACTTAGCCGAACGGGTCTTGTGGAGCGTTCCGTATGCAAGGGCTGTATCTATATCTCGGCTGCCTCCAATTGTAGTTGTTCTTGTTGTTGTTGTTGTTGCCACTGAAAACTGGTTCCCAGGCCAGGCGAGTCAGCGCAACGGCGACAGCGAATCGGCGCCAGAAGTGACTCCACTTTGTGCCCAATTCTGAGCATTTTGGGCGCGTTGTCGTTCCCAGCAGCGTCTTGGTCCCGGCTCATAGCTGAAATTCGGGGTGGAGTTCCGCTGACTAAAGGTGTTGCCTTTGCCATGACACAGCCCCCAATTTAAACGGGGCGCTGAAGCTGCTGCTGCGCGTTTTCGACGCGTTTTAAGCGCGTTTTCGGAGCGTTTTACGCTTGTTCAGTATACATGAACATTAATTAGCTTTCCTTCCCTTGTGTGTGTGAATTGGCTTTGTTATAATCGTCTAGCTATTGTATAATAATACCGTCTAAACAAGCCAGTGTATTTATTTAAATATTTAAAACGTCTATACAAGGCATTCTAAGCAGCGCAGGCGGAAATTTGCGTGAGAACTAATTTGTTAAAGATTTTCAATTTCTTATGCTCGCTTTTGTTGTTGCCCGACTGTTTGCACTCAAAGGTGTCTGCACAAACGATTACCAAGTCGGTGTATAAAGCGCACTCAGACATGAAAGATCTCAGAGTGTTTGCCGTTCCCCGGATGGGAACGAAACTTGTTTGGAGACCCTCGAACAAGAGATTCGTTTCTGAAACGTACCCCGACCACGAAACGAACTGATAAGAGAGAGAAAAGTGGGAAATGGCTATTGAGGGAAAAGCCTATTGCACAAGAGCAACGGTTGAGCAACTGTTGAGCCGCAGTTGAGCCACAGTTGAGCCACAGTTGTGCTCATATTCTATAATCATTTTGTAGATATCTAATGGCAAATGTTTCCGAACATCGGCCAACTTCTGTAATTCACTTTCCCTACTTCTCGCCTTATCACTCCATATTCACTAATTTGGAAAATGTTATTTCTTGAAAACATTTCGATAATCGCATTATCAGCAAACTATAATTAAGACTTAATAACGGCATGTTTTCACTTTTGCCAGGCCGAGAAGCGTATTGAACGAAAACAGAGACTCGAACAATTAAAATGCAATTAAAAGCGCTTGGAAATTACGAATGATATTGTTGGCTGTTAGCGGATTACGGTTAGAAAATTAAAATAGCTGAAAAGTAAGAGCCCAGCCAAAATGGAACAAATAATTTATGCAACATCGAGGCGTCCGGCGAGCTCTAATATAATAGCAAAAAACCACGAGATCTGAGTGAAAATTGAAATGTTTTTGTGGGCGTTTGCTAACAAAAAAATAGAAAAAAAAAAGCTAAAAATTAAGAGCAATAACAATAAAGCATTGTGTGTGTGTGTGGGTTGGATGTGAGGCAACCAATGGCAAAACAATTGAAGTATGACTAGCCAGAAGAAATGAAAAACTGGGCTAAAGCGAAGAGCAGCCGTTTCTAGCTTCAGTCTCTTCCACTTAAACGGGCTTTTAATATCAGAAGTAAACTTTTATTGTATCTCTATTAGATGACCAACCGTATGGAGCAGTGAATCGAAGCTCGTCAGCGTTACAACTTGCATGGGAGAAGCGTAACGCCTTCTGGTAGGGTATCTATCGCTTTTTTGTTGTGGCCATTCAGCTAGCCGAATTGTGGGTGGTTGGCTGCCGTTGCCGTGCGCTGGTCCGCGGCGGTTGCTGGAGCTGGCTGTTGCAGCAACAGCAGACAACGAAGCCCGCCGCTGGCTAACGTGGCTTAGAAAGTTGGGAGAGCGAAAAAGCAAAAAGCAAAAAGCCGAAAAGAAGACGAAAACGCCAGATCTGCAAAAACGAATACAAGCCAAAGCAAGAAAATGGTGCCCAAATCGAAACTGATGGAGGAAAAAAAAGCGTCAAGCATGCAGTGTCGACATGTCCCTGTGTGTGTGTGTGCGACTAAGGTGTGTGTGTGTGTGTGTGAGTGTGGCGCTGATTAGTCATGCCGCTGACTGAAATGCTCTGCAATGCAATGCAAGGCCCCAAAGAGTGAGCCAATTTGCATGCACACCTCTCCATGTGTGTTTCGCATGTGTGCCAAAGTGGGCGTGGCAGGAATCTGGGCTATAATTGTGCTGCTTTTCTTGCCATGCAAGCGGACTACATCCGAGGAGTATGTAGCCCAGATTTTCAGCGCTGCATTTGCATGCATTATGTTTGTGTTTTTTTCTGAATATTAATGATGCATGAAAATACTTTGGGAAATGCATCATAATGATATAACTGCATTGCTCGTATCCGTGGAAATGCATAATTCATGGCGAGCTGTGTGAACTAAGACGAATTTGAATGAAATCGGAAGATTACGATCCGAAAGCAACTAGTTATCCTCCAGAGCGTCCAAATTGTTAATGAATTTCCCTGAATAGACCTATCAAAAGCATATCGGAAGAGTTAAAATTTATAGCGCATGACATTTGCGAACTTTTACTGGAATTTCCTTTCTACGAGCGGCCGAAGTGCTGTTAGCCTTTCGCTTCCCTAAGCACTTTCTGCATATTTACTAAGAGTCCATTGGAAATGCTGCTGAAAAGGCAGAAATTTTGGGAGAGGCATTGTCAACGAGGAGCCGTTGTCACAATTGCTCATTAAATTTAGCATAAGACTTGGCTAGAGATTCTCTTTCGTCCATTAAGCTGCGAGCATTTACATTTTCTTTGTGGCCTCCATTTGACACGCCCAGCCGAGAGCACAAAGCGATTTAGACATCATTAGGCTTCGGCTTTGAAGAGTTACTAGTCTACCGATGAGTGAACGCTTCCCCGAAAATTGATGGCATTAGCAATCCCGACCGAAAGATACCCTAGTTGGAGAGCAAGAGCCTCACGCCTCTCTTGAAAGACGAATCAATCGAATTCTGGATGTATTACTTTACATCAATAAGTCATATATCGTTATGTAGTAGAAAAAAGGAGATTTCGGAACCTTTTGAGATGGGTCTTTCCTGACTATCTCCAAGCGAACTCCCGTTAGAATGTAATCAGAGATTACAGGGTATGAAGTGGCAATTAACAACTGTTTCTTTTATGGCACCGCTAAAGCCCGAAAACTTCGCTGGCTCTCAGCTACAGGTCTCGTTCCGAGCTGCAAATTAAAGTCATCGTCTGTGAGCCATTTCATTGTCGATTCTTTAACAGACCGGAGAATGAGCGGCGTCTGGAGACTTGTTGACGAAAATGCAAAAGCTGAAATTCTGTTGCCGTTCCGTATTTCATACGTTTATGATTATGAAATTTCCGTTCCGTTCACAAAAGGCCAAAGCTGTTATGCGAAAGAGCATGCCTACACTCGCCGAATATATAATAACTCATACCTCGTATTTTCAATTCCATCTCATTTTACGGCATTCGCGCGGCAGGGAATGCCCCAAATCGGGAATGAATTAAGCTAGCGGCTAACTAAAATAAATTTATTTAATAGGTAGCTTATAAATTAATCAATTACTAGTTATGAGTAGAGTGAGAGCCAACTCTAGGCAGCATGTAGAGTATCTGAATGGCCGAGGCAGCCGGTCGAGCCGCATTCTTAGACATGCTTTTTGTTGCTTTGCCTGTGTTTTTCTGCATAGTTTCGTACGTGAGTATAATATAATTATGAGCTACTTTAACTGCGACTTACTTACTGCCTCGCCACACAAATGCGGGTGAGAATACCAAAACCTAGGTAGAACCTAAACCAAATGGAGGCAAAACGTTTTCCGCTCTCCATTTACCTTTACTGAGTCCGTCCGCCGTCCGGCTGACTAAATCGCCTTTAAATGCGAATCAAATGTTTGAAAAGCGGCGCGACAAAATCGATGGCCTCATAATGCATATACCTCCCCGATCTGCGCCCTCTCCGGCCAGGGTGGCTTTGAGGGTTTTGAGGGTGGCCTATGTAGAGGGTCGTAGTAGGGGGTCCAGTTCGAGGCCTGGTCAGCGCTTTGCATGCAGTTTCGCATTTAGCCATTTTTTCTCTCTTTCTAAGCGGTTTCTAAGCCAACTGCCCTGTCTGTTGGGGGCAGGCCAAAAGTTTAGAGTTCACAGCTAAAGACTAATATACAAACTTTGCTATACTTATGTCTCTAAAACAACACACTTTTTGTGTTCGCAAATGCTAAATTTAAATACATGACGAGACCGGCTCGTCAGCCACTTAACACATATTCTGAGTTGCAAAACTTTATTGTTCGGCTTTTTTTGTGGCTCAGCCCAATGGCATTGCAAATGCCATTGAAAGCAGCTCGAAGAAATATACAAATATAGATATGTGAATAAGCATAGGTACATGAAAAGCTGATGAAAAATCTCGAGAGATTCGTTTTGAAGGTGCGCTCGTTCTTGGCCATCCGAATAGCTGGATTTTAGCGGGAAAATATTAGCATAAGATAAGAAATCTGGCGAGATTATAAATTAGCTATAAAACATTTCGAGGAAAGCTATATGAATAAGAGGCTCTGATAAAACACTACGAATTTAATTTTTAATTTTTTTTATTGATTGATAATACACTACGAATTCCCCTTTTTATTAATTTTTTATTATTAAATTATATACTTATTCATAATACACTACGAATAATTTTTTTAAATTTATATTGTTATTTTATACAATTTTTATTTATTGCTGAATTTAATTTTATACTAATTTTTATTATTATTATATTTTAGTTATTGAAGATACACTAAAAATTACATTTTTGTTAATTCTTATTATTATATATAATTTATATTGATTGATCATAGATTATGAATTACATTTTTATTATTATTATATATATATTATATTTATTGATATTTTTTTCATCTGTATATATATATTATATATTATAAATATTATTTTCTTATATATATTATATTTATTGATAATGCACTTCTAACATACTTCATACTTCTTTACATTTTTTGCTAATTATTATTTTTATTATATACACATATTACATTTATATATTTTAATAAGTTCATACAGAACTAAGTGAATAGGTTTATCACATATATCAAGGCCTCAACATGTTCCAACCTTCAATTTGGGATGTCATTTGTTAAGGCTAAGAGCTCTCTTGGACACTAACGCCCTTCAAGTACCTTGCTTAACACGTACGTTTGGGCAAGGCCAACGACCTTTTAATCTCAACTGATGCGAAAAAGAGTTGCAGATTTCTCCCAAATTCGTTGAGGTTTTCAACGCGAAGGCCAATTTCCATTTTCATATGTTCATCATAATATTTTGTGGAGGTAGATCATGATTTATCGCTAGTACTCTCAAGGGGAAAATTGTCAACAGATGGAAAACTTGTAAAATTCAAAGCGGAATTTATTAATTGCGTTTTCATGTTTCTAAAAATGTTGCCTTCTCGTTTCCGCAGTACAACTTTCTTTCTCTTAATTTCAACTTTTTTAACTCGAGAAAAGATAAAAAAAGTTGCTTATGTTTTGATTTTGCTTTTTACGGCTTTTGCACTCACTTCGCAGCGCGTGTTTAAGGAAAAGCACTTGGCTGGCGGCTGGCGGCTGGCGGAGCTGCTGCACGCACATATGTCGGAGCAGGGCGGGGCGGGGCGGTGCGGGCGGAAGAGGCCGATTGATTCTGCGCCGTCAGCGCAAACGAAAGTTGTGCGCGAAATGGATGTTGCGGGCAAGTGCTTAACATTTGCTGACGGCTTTTCTAATTTGGTCAATGCTGGCTGGCTCGATCCGCGAGCCGCATTTCTCTCACTCAACCAATTAAGTAAATGCCGAATTAGCCCTGTGCCCGATAGGAGCCAATGCGGCAACTGAGGAAGTTCACGCGGCTCAGCAGTAATAGAAACAATGTCTATTTAGCCCCTCAAATGCGATTACCGCCGGACTGGTCGGCCTGGCCGGCCTGGCCGGCCTGGCCTTGTCCAATTTTCGCTCAGCCCGTTTTCAACGTATTTTTCTGTCTTTTCTTCCCTGACAGATGTTGGGTCGGTGGAGGTGCACACGAAGGAGGCCTATTTCAATGGGTCCGCTTATCTGCGCCTGCAGACACCGATGCCCACCTGGGACCATTCGGCCATCAGCTTCCGCTCATGCCGCGGCGGCGAGATACTCGCCCAGCAGTACAACAAAAACTCAATTGTAATCTCAGTGCTCAACGATTTCCTGCAAGTCTCGCTCGCCGGCCCGGCGGTCATCGGGCTGAACAATCGCCTGGACGTCAGATTGCCCTACCAGCTGTTGGACAATCGCTGGCATACGCTGCAGTTCAAATACGAGTACGGCAATCTCTATTTGCATGTGGATCGTGAGGCAATTATATTTGGTAAGTGATTATTTTCCAATTCCAGGGATCATCGAGGAATCCAATCAGCCATAGTCAGCCCCAATTTATTTGCCTCTAACCAGCAACAACAATTTCAAATCCCATTTTAGACTATAAAATGATTTTAGTTCTGCCGACCTCCATTGGCATACCCATATTGAGAAATATTTGAATATATTTTCGGATGTAACACATCCGTTTAATTAGCCCAAGCTGGAGATGTTCCATGACTAATTGAACGATTTGCCAATGAATATTCATAAACTTCATTTACTTCCACACGGAAAGCAATTAATTAAGCAGAAGCAATTAGTAATTAGTCTACTCTGACGAAACGGCTGAAATGTTCAGTTATATTATACGGAAATGCAGTTACTTTTCCTGCAACGGAATTTGATTAACTTAAATTAAATAATATTGCCAAAATACGTGAGAGAATGGCCCTTTTCGCTGGGAGTCCAGTCTACGTGACGATTACCTCTCGAGAGTCTAGAAACACAAAGGGCTCCATTTGGTATATATAAATTCCATAGCTAATCCCTCCTTTTCTTCGCAGCCAATTCGACTTACAACAGCCAGTTCCTGACCAATCAGGATATCGGCAACGAGCTGGCCATTTTGATATTGGGCAACTCGTTCTCGGGCTGCCTCCTCGATGGGCCGGGGCTGCAATTCGTGAATGCCTCCAAGCAGAACGCAGTGTTTGGCGTCTGTCCGCTGTCGTATGGCCCATGCAGCGA
>JABVZY010000307.1:22730-35915 GCA_020883555.1 Drosophila nannoptera
AAGAACTGCACGGCACCGGTAAGTACATCTATAAAGCCTTGTGTGTCCAATCAAATCAAATCTGGAATCGTTCAGATAACGGCTAAGGATGAAGGTCCCTCGACGACCGATATTGCCATCATTGTGGTCCCTGTTGTCGTCGTCCTGCTCTTAATTGCTGGTGGACTATTGGGCATGTTCTTGGTGATGGCGCGCAATAAACGTGCCACTCGTGGCACATACAGCCCCAGCGCACAGGAGTACTGCAACCCTAGGCTGGAAATGGACAACGTACTCAAGCCACCGCCAGAGGAGCGACTCATTTAGTTCCCCCTAATATCAAGCCACAACGTAAACAAGAGATATTTTTAACAATCCGCCCATAGAAGTTTAATGCTCACCCTTACTAAAATTAATGTACTAGTTTCGTCTTTATAATGTGCTCGCAGAGCAGTAACCAGGCTTCCACAGAGCAACTCCCTCCCCACTCATACTGACACACACACACGGACTTGAAGCCTACGCTTTAGTTAGTTAATAATGCAGCTTTCTATTTATTGTAGCAAGTAGTTTGTATGGCAATCCCTCTATAGTCGTTATATAGTTACAGTTTAGATTCAGTATTCGATATAATTCAATGGAATCGAAGCGTATATATACAAAAATCTAAAAGCTGCGAACAAACTTGTGCTGCAATGAAAAGAGCACTACAAACACAACATTGCTAATAGAAAGTATGAAAAATAAATATTAGATGAAAATAACACCAGAAACCGAACATTCCAACTGAAAACCTTTGAAAACAACACGATAAATGTACAAGAAATATTTTTGTAAATAGAATTTGTATGCCCATTTTAATAAATATTAGCTGAGCTAAATAAAATCCTATATACCTTGGCATGTGTGACACACTTTATATATATTTATATGTATATATATAAATACGTTTAAACATGCTGAGCTATGTATATCATTTATTGCGGCCTTATACAAAATCAAATGAGAACTAAGTGTACGTAGCTATTAAGTAAATCAAATATTTTGCTCTATAATTTTAAGCGTAAACTTAAGAGACTGTACTATACATACTTAAAATATTGCGACTTTTACAAATCAAAACTAAAAAGAATTTGTTTTATTCAACTTTGATTGCTCCTACAATTATATATGATAACTACTTAAGTTTTGTATGCGAAGACATGCAAGGTATTTCTAATACGCTGGAGATCTAAAAAACAGCATAAAATTGAATTTGATTCTACTTTAAGGCTGGCTTGGGATATATATATATATACTTTGGTTGAATGAATATTTTGCAAAAATCGTAGATGCAATTTTGTAGAATTTTGTAGAATATTATATTGATTGACATTAATATTTTCATTCTAGCTAGAGTATTGCACTAACTACGCGGGATATTTTTTACTATTATAAACTAATAATATATTCTAGAATTTTAATGCTCCTGATATCCCATTTGAGCTGATGGGAAAATAAAACATTGTATTTATTTTGTTATCCAATTGTTAGCAAGTTCTTTGCTAATTTTTATTTACCGACTTTTATGACGATTACAGTTCAAGTGAGGCCGATCATACCTTTCCACATAATGCAACAAATCTATCGACAACAATTTCAATATTTCAATATCGTTTTGTTGCTTTTGCAAGCGGTGCCTAGAGAGTATAATTGTATAATAGATAGACAAATAAATTCTGATAATAAATGGGACAGTCAAAAATTAATTTTTATACTATTACTAAAAATATTGCGCATATTTGTGAATAGTTTACATTACCTTTCATATGGTTCATATGGTTGCAGGGAAGAGTTAAAATAGCTAAATAAGAAGTGCAAATAAAAAAGAAAGCACTTAATGCGAGTTCTTTAGTACGATTTAACGTCTCAAAGCATTTGTATAAACATTTTGCCTAACGGATTAAGGTTAAGGATTTTACACCCCAATCATAGCTTTCGTAGAACATGTCATAATAAATGATGAACAAAGGATGAGTTCTCTATATAATAAATGCTAAAAAAAAACGAGCGTTTGTAGCTAAAGGGGCCAATCAGCTTAGCCCAAGGATGCGACCCATTTGAATTTGCTTTGCATCTCCGGATGATAGAAGATGCACTCGAGCTTATTGATACAATTCTTTCCATAGCGGCATGGCTTCGGATGATAAAAAGTGCAGCCCGCCTTTGTGCAGTTCGGATAGTATTTGCACATGGTCGTTGCCGTCGTAGCTGTGACTGGAGCTGATATCGATTTGTAGTTCTGCACGGGTATAACATGCGAGGCTGCGAATAAAACAAGTAAGCTTATAATAATGCCTTGCATGCTTTTTGCTAATTTTACTTACACAAAGGAGGAGCTGCCAGCTGGACATGACTAAGATCGCGTGGCCCACTGTGCGCATAATTGCAGTCAATGCTAATACAGGACATATCGAATTTACATTTCGGATGCGAATACATGCACTTGTCGGCGAATTTGCAATTTGGGAAGGATTTGCATGGAGCTGACGGGTGATAAAATTCACAAAATTGCTTGCTGCAATTGGGATGGTATTTGCACCGTTCTCTTGGCTTAGTCACTTTTAAAACTGTTGAGTCCACGCTAACGGCGCTAACTGTAAATGAAATGAGGATAACGATTCATAAAATGATTACACAATCTAGTATTGATCGTAGACATAAATGTGAGACTGTCATCCAATACATCGAATTAACTATGTGTAGAGAAAAAAGGTAACTTACGTGTTGGCAGATTATCATACTTTCTGTCTTCGGCATTACGTATCGAGATTCGACGCCGCTCTATTGATGAGTCGCGATCTTTACTACCTGACCGACGTTTCTTCGGATGGTGTTCTTCATCTGGCTGAAGCTTGAACCGTATTGGCGTGTGCTTGGCTTTCGAAGGGGCCCCAGCAGTTGACTGTGCAGCTGGAGCCGCTGATGGCTTCTCAATGCTTGGATCGCGTTTCTCCGACCGCTTCGGTGGCAGCGGTGGTGTAGTAGACCGAGTGCTGTCTTCTAAATCTTTGTCTTTGCAATTGGCGCTTAAATTATTTGACGAAGACGCTGGCAAGTTCGAGCTGCGCTTAACATATGAGCGTTTTCGCGGAGAAGCATTCAAATGCTCATCCTCCTCATCATCATCTGCGTCGTGCTTGATGATGATTTTCTTTATCTCCTGTGTTTTCCTCAACACCTCGTTCCGGCGTAGACTGCGTGAAGGCTTTGGAGGCGGCGTATTGCTGGAAGTCGAAGGAGAAGATCGTGAAGTACTGCGCTCACATTTCGACTTGCTTCGCCTATTATTGCTGTTCGTGGATGAAATACACGTTGTTGAAGTTGGCTCAACACACTGTAGCTGCACAGTTGCGGAACTGGTCGAGGATACTTGCGGGGATGGGGTGCGTTTTCGTGAGCGTTTGCGATAGGCTGCAGCAGCAACAGCTACGGCGGCTGCATTTCCCATCGACTTATCTCCATTCAACGTAACCACAAATTGAGTTTTTGAAGTCGTGGAAGAGCCACCAACGCCTAACGCATCTTTTTCCACATGCATATCAATTTGCATATCGGAATCATCAGCATTATGCACTAGCTGGGGCACATATGTCTCATAGTCGTCAATGTTTATGCTAGGCACATACTCCTCCTCCTCCTCCTCCTCTTCCTCATATTCATCTTCTTTGGCCACCGGTCGATCCGGGTCAGGTTGTGTCTCGTGACGCATGCGCTTGCTTTCCCTGTTTAAGACATTAACCACTAATTCTCGCCTGCTCCGTTTGAATAGCTCTGGTCCAGCCCCAGTTCTGTTTGCCTCGTTGGAGCGCCGTTTACCTAGTGTCAAGCTAATGATCTCCGGTTCGTCCCCTGCGGGTCGATGTTTGGCTATCGCATCTACTGAAGACGGTGCTACTGATGTTTTGGCCAAGATAGTCGACCGCTGGGCATCGGCAACAGCACGCAGTAATAAATTTTTACAAGCTTGCCGACTAGGCGAAACAGGCGGTCGCGGCTTTATTCGAATAACAGAATTAACAGGCTTTTCCAGCAGATCCTCATCGTCGGATGGTTCGGGTGGTTTATTCATTGCTACTATAACCCGAGACCCTATGCGTTTCTTGTAGTTAGCTTCAGGACTGCGACTTGGCACTCGGCGCTCGCGAATGATTTCATGTTCGCGCTCACGGCGACGACTTTGTTGCCTTTCATTTCGTGGATTATGTTCTCTATTGCGATCCATTTTATTATTTCCTTCTTGCTGCTGCTTTTCGCCGTGTCGTCGATGGGCCGGCACATAGAGCTCCAAACCTTTTTGTGGCCTCTGTAAACGTTCCGGCGATGTTACACGTTGTGAGTGCTGCGACGCATGCGGCACATGCGGCTTACAACCCAAACGTTCGTGGACAGGCCGCCGTTCCGAGCGTTCATCTGTACCTTTTGGCTGAGGAGCTATTTCATTTTGCGGCTTGGGTTTTTCTTTAGCAATTGCTGGTTCCAATGCTCTTTTGAACACAATAGGACTTTTCGGTCTAGAGGTGGTCGAGCTGGAGTTCGCAGGAACCGCAACTCTGTTAGCATCATTCACACTAGATTCATCCTTATCATTGTCATTTTGTGAATCCTCCTCCATCGGTTGAAGGTTCTCTCCCTCACTATCATCGTCCAATTCGCCAATTTGACGTAAATGTTGTTTCGCCGCGTAAATTTTTCGTTGTATTTCTGCCAATTCAGCCATATCCTTCTCCCGATTACCGCTAGTGGTCGTTGTTGAACTAATTTCCGTCATATTTAGAGTGTCAACTTCATTTGTTGCTTTTTGTGGTGTTTGTGATAGTTCATTTTCTTCTGTAGCTTTGCGTTTCTTTTTCTTCAGCATCATTTCATCCTTCAGGTTCTCATCGATATCAAGCGTCTTTTTGGCTTTCTGCAATAACTCTTCGGCAAAAACATCTGTTATAGAGCTAATCGCTGGTAAGCTTTCGGCTGGTCTAGCCGTAATATCAGCTGATGTATTAAGTAGTTCGTCTCCGGATTTTCTATGTGCTCTTTTGTCCCGTTTATCTTTTCCTCTTTTATCCCTTTCCTTCTCTTTCTCTTTTTCCTTATCCTTGTCTTTGTCCTTTTGTTTTGGCGTTTCAGCTTGACGTGATTTACGTTTTTTGTTGCCTGATGAAAAAATTTAAGATATATTGCAATACTTCGTATTGTGATGTAACTTACTTGTTGATGCAGGAAGTGTGACTTCCTGAAGCTTTTGTAGAACTTCATGCAGCCATGTAACAAATAGATCCGTCTGATCACCAAGGAAGAGATTCAATTCGGCATTCATTTGCTGCTTGGTTCGTTTGTTGGCTACCATAACCATTACATAGTCCGGTAACTCGTCGTCTATGAATCCCGCAGAGCCACCCGTTCCTAACTCGAGCAGTTTCGCCTTTACGGCACTCTGTGAAGCGTTATTAAATTAGACAAATAATTCAGAGTTGATTACGAATTCATTGATTTTTCGCGAGGAAAAAATTAAGACTTACGCGCATCTTATGGCCAATTTCACTGCCTAGGTTGCAATCCATGTTGACGAACTTATTTTTAAAACAGCATATACTCAAATATAGGATTTTCGTCCTATTTGCCGAAAAAATTTAAGTATTGATAAGAAGAAAACCTACGAGAAATAATATTTTTTACCAACTGCAGTCCAATGTTAATGTGACCAAATCCTAATATAAAAAAAATACCAAGCTAAAATACTACTGTTAGTTAACATAGTGAATGCCCAAGTAATAGCAAACGCTCACATTCAGTTTTCGAACGTAGTGATCTGAATGTCAATTTCGTAGTGTCACATAAGAAGAAGCTGAAAAAAGTATTTCAGTCAGATTTTAGTGCGACAATTTTTTTAATTTCGTAATAAAATATGTAATAATGGAAAACAAGCAGTCCAATTCAAATGATGTGATAGTGCCAGGTGCGTTTGGTTTTGAAAGTGCATTGATATGCACAAATTTGGTGGGCATTTGGCCTCAGTCAAGAAGTACGCTACTTCTGGCTGGTTGGCTGGCCTCTGTTTCAATGGCCTAAGCCCATGAGTGCAGAATCTGCGCGAATGGTCGAGCCAGAATAAATGCAATTTTATGATAATTATGTGCATTTGGCAAGCAACTTGTTGCATTTAATGTGAACTGGGTTGTTTCTATTGCAGAATTGTACTTCTTAATTTCGAAATTTCTGACTGCGGGGCCGCTGGAAGAGACGGCAAAGGTCGGTGATCGGGCGTTTTATTCAGCGCCGCCCTGTTAAAAGAGCGCAATTTCATCGTTTGAATTTCGCTTTTGTTTACAAACATTTTACTAACCCGATTTCATAATATTAAATTTTTAGGTACTTGTAAAAGAATTGGAACAAAAGAAGGTAAGCATCAGTGAAAATGCGTGAGTGTTGTGAAGTGACGCATTAATATTGCCTTGTTGCTAGTTCAGATTTTTGTGGTATGCAATTTTTAATGCAGAAGTTCGGCACCGTTTGTTTATTTATTTTGTTTTGGTGAGTCGTCGTCGCTGTTGTTGTTATAGCGCAACCGGCAGCAGCCTATACCGTCTGCTTATTTCAGAGTTCAAAGCTATACTGACACTGAACTGAATTGTTGAACGGTGTGACAGTGCGGGAGACGTCCGGCTGTTTGCGGATCGTCCATACCGCCGTCTGTCCGTTTAATAAAAATAGGTAAAAAAGTAGGTTCCCGGCAGTGAAGACAGCGACGACGACGTCACTACTGTGATGTCCATGAGTGCAAGTGATAACAAATTTTGAATGGCGATTCTTCTATCACCCATAGGTACTCCCCCGACGCATTGACTGGGAGGGTAATGAGCATGAACAAACTTTTGCTGAGTTGGTGAGTTATTGACGTGAAATATTGTGTTTATTTGACTATATGAGAGATTTGTGCTTGCATAATTGAAATTGAGATTTTACGCGTAGTTTTTTGTCGTGGCTGTGTGAGTGTGCGTGTGGAATTTTGTGACGTCACATACATGACCATCGATTGATTGATAGATACATTTGTTGCAACATAATTTTTATAAATTAAATTATTTAAATGCGAAAGTTAATTAATCTAATTATTTTTATTAATTAATAGGCAAGCGAATTATTTTAAGAAATATAAAAGTGCATAATACATAAAAAGTGTGATGGTGTTGTAAATAATAAGTGTTAATATAAAGTATTGTGGATTTTGAAATTTAGTTAAATTAATTACAATTACATAGTAATTCTATTAGCTCATACCCATGTCCGACATCTTGCTTTCTATATACATGCATACATAAATATGTGTGTATATGTGACTGTGTTCTTTTGTGAGTAACATTGGAAAACATATGTCTTTCACATACCATCATCCCTGTGTTAGAAAAGGACGGTTCTATATACTGGCCTTCTGAACAGCTGCACGCTGCATATAAGTTTTCTGTTATCGATATAAATAAATCGTTTTATTTTTTTAAATATTGTAGGAACAAAAATATTCACATATTGGCCCAAATCATCTACTAGAAATATGCAGTCGTCTTGGTCCCTTGGTCGACAAAGAACTTGCGCCAAGCGTTCCAGGAATTGTCTCACTGCTTGGCAGTGGGCGCCAAAATTTATTACGTACAAAAGACACTGTTTACCGGCATCGAACTCTGCGGGATTATTGCACCCGTCTGCATGGCATCTCACTGCCCGATTCAACACTTACGAAGCTACCCCACAATTTAAGTGAGTTTGTGAAGAAATTATATTAAAAGAATACAAATTAGAATATCTATTGGTACAGCCAAGGTAATCATCGGCAGAGAATATGGTGGTTTGGTACGTCGCAAGTTGCTGGTGCCTACAGATCTCTATCGGAAGACAAAACTACTTCGGCGAACAGTTGGTCATTTGTCCTCCGTCTATTGCGTTCTATTTGATCGCACCGGTCGCTACATAATCACTGGGGCCGATGACTTACTTATCAAGATTTGGTCCGCAGCAGATGGGCGACTGTTGGCAACGCTCCGAGGAGCGTCCGCGGAAATAACCGACATTGCCATTAATTTGGACAACACAATGTTGGCTGCAGGCTCAGTTGATCGCATATTGCGCGTTTGGGACATGCAAACAACTTCACCAATAGCAGTTCTTGCCGCCCACACTGGAATGATAACATCGGTTAATTTTTGTCCGTCGCCACGAAGCGATTTAAAATACTTGGTGACAACCAGTACAGATGGCTCGATTGCATTCTGGCAGTATTCCACACCACGTGGCCAGAAAATAACGTTCGCTCCAAGACCTACACAGTACCACGAGAAACTGAGACCAGGACAGGCTCAAATGATGTGCACGACATTTTCGCCGGGGGGCATGTTCTTGGCAGCCGGCTCTGCAGACCACCATGTGCGCGTATACATGATGGCCGAAGACGGACCTAAACGCATACTAGAAATTGAAGCTTACACCGACGCAGTCGATTCTGTGCAATGGTCACATCGCGGGTTGCGCTTCATATCAGGCAGTAAAGATGGCACGGCACACATTTGGACTTTTGAGTCGCAACAGTGGAAAAGCACAAAACTTTGCATGACTGAACGGCTTTCAAGGTATATAATCTATAACAAGTTAAAGAACTGCGCTGAGGATTTGATTTGACTTACAGCTGTCCAGAACCAGAAGAAGGAAAGAAATTGAAAGTTACTATGGTTGCTTGGGATGCTTCAGATCGCTATGTTATCACAGCTGTCAATGATTTTACAGTGAGTATTATAGCAGGAAATTGGAAATTCAATTATAAGCTTACTTTCCCATTTCAACAGATTAAAATTTGGGATTCCAAGTCTGCCAAGCTACACCGCGTACTGCGTGGTCACAAGGATGAGTTATATGTGCTAGAATCGAATCCAAGAGATGAGCATGTGTTACTTTCAGCCGGACATGACGGTCAGGTTTTTCTTTGGGACATTGAACAGGGTGTATGCGTTGCACAGTTTTTTAATGACATCGATGGTCAAGGGCATGGGAGCGTATTTGATGCCAAATGGTCACCCGACGGCACCATGATAGCGGCGACCGACTCTCATGGGCATATTTTAATCTTTGGCCTTGGTATTGGCACCGAGAAGTACAAATTGGTAAGAATCAAATAGAACAAATAAATCTATAATCTTAATTTCATTCTCATTCTCATTCATGTTTATCCTTAGCTACCGACAGAATTGTTCTTTCATACGGATTTCCGTCCGTTGCTCCGCGATGCACATCATCACGTCGTGGATGAGCAGACACAGGTTATGCCACATTTAATGCCACCACCATTTCTGGTGGACGCCGATGGCAATCCCCATCCGACAAAATATCAACGTTTCGTTCCCGGTCGCGAAGGTTGTAGTGCAGACCAATTGATACCGAATTTAACCGTCGGAATTGATGGTGTTGTCGTTGAGGATAATATCAATGCACCAGCAAATGCTATAGCGCCAGCGGGTCCCGCTCTAGGGGCAATCGCGGGAGCAGGAGGACCAAGTGGCAATTATTCTCATATTGATCGTATGATAGCCGCACTAGCCAACCGTCAAGGGAACAATATCAATAATGCCAATGCAATAAACGATGGCAATAATTTGAATCAGTCGTTCGAGCGTCTTATCATGCGTCAAGGACATGACCAGTTGCCCGATTCAAATTCATCACGAAATGTTGCTCAGCGTGGCAACTTGTTGGGAGGACGACGGTCGCTGACGGAACCCACACCTCGACAAGGTTGGGCGGCGGCTCTGCCAGCAGCGCCAGCGGCTCCCGCTGGAGCTGAACCGCAAGCTGAACATAGGTTGTCATTACCAGGTCAGCAGGCAATGCCTTTAAAGTTCGTGCGGCGCACCTATGTGCGCCCCATGAAATACGCCCAATTGCAGAATCTAAAGCAAACCATATACTCTGCCGGCCAGTATGAGATGCAAGAATATAAAAGAGAAATGCGTCGTCGTCCAATCATGATAAACACCGCAAGTGCCGCCTCGTCGCTGACGGCCGGCGTGGGTAGACCACGTAATACAAGAAATGGTGGTGGTCGGCCCGGACGCAGACGCGGTGTTCAAACTGGACAGCAGCAAGGCGGCTCGCAGCCTGCTTATCGTACCCGTGCTGTGCGTGGTCAGGAGGAAAACTACGATGATGCTGCCGTACCTGCCCCACACGAAGAGGAAGAGGAAGATGATAGCAGCAGCTCGGGGGACACCAGTTATTCAAATGTAGAAGAAAATCTAGAGGATAGCAGCGATGATTCGGAGACAGACAGCTCTGATTATTCAGATTGGGTTGCCGATACGCCTGGCCCTAACCTAGAGCCACCGAAGCGGTCCAAGCGCAAACCTTTATCACGACGTCGAACTATTAGCGATGACAGCAGTGACGACGGGGCGACAGGCCAAGCATCTGCATCCAACAAAAAACGTGGACGTAAGCGAGTGCTTATCCCACCAACGGCGCCCAATGGAGAAATTCCCGAGCTATACCGTCCTGCCGAATGGCTATCAGAAGTGATACCACGTAAAGCACCCTACTATCCGCAGATGGGTGACGAGATTGTTTACTTCCGTCAAGGACATCAGCGCTATCTGGAGGCAGTTCGTCTCAAAAAGGTATATAAGCTATCGCATAGCTCGGAGCCTTGGAACTTTCGTACTCTGCGCGATCATGAACTGGTGCGTGTAATTGGCATCAAGTACGAAATTCGACCCCCGCGCCTCTGTTGCCTAAAGTTAGCCATCATCGACGATGAGGGAAACATGACGGGCACAACATTTAAAATCAAATACCATGACATGCCTGATGTCCTCGATTTTCTGGTACTGCGTCAAACGTTCGATTTGGCTGTGCAACGTAACTGGAATATAGGGGATCGCTTTCGTTGCATGATCGGCGACGGCTGGTGGATGGGTCAGATTGAATCACGTCATGCACTGAGCGCAGATTTCCCCGACTCATTTTTCATGTGTTTCCGCGTACGCTGGGACAATGGCGAATATGAGTATATGAGTCCCTGGGATATGGAGCCCATCGATGAACGAAGACTGCCCGACGAAGTGGGCGGCGCAGTGCCAGTGCTGCCCGAGGAGATCCGCGCCACGCTATATCAACCCAAGTCCGAGGAGTGGCATCGTGGCGATCGCGACGGTACCTGTCGTCGAATAATCAACGGCCTGGAACAGGTAAGTTCGCACTTTTTTTGCCTAATGCAAATAAATAATTTGTTGTTAAATAATGGAAAGAAAATTATATATTAATATTATTCCAGGTGATGCGTTTGTCAATCGCAGAACACTTTCTGGCACCCGTGGACCTTAATATTTACCCAGACTATGCATATTTAATTGAATATCCCATCGATTTAACTACGGTCAAGTCTCGTTTCGAGAATCATTTCTATCGCCGCATCACCTCGGCTCAGTTCGATGTCCGATATTTGGCAACGAATGCTGAGCAGTACAATCGCCGACACACAAACATCGTGAAGCATGCGCGGATAGTGACTGATTTATGCTTGCGTATCATAAGGTCAGATATTTATAAATAGTATTCAAAAGTGATTGATAAATGTATTCCAATCGTTTTACAGAGAACCAGATGAGATAGATGTGGCAGCCGTTTATCATCAGCTGGTGGATGTCTATCACTCATCCGAGTCTGAGAATGAAATTGACTCCGATGTTGTACCATCGACCAGTACCGGCCCGACCACATCTGCAGCTGCTGCTCGCCAACGCGTTTCATCGACAAGACGGTTAGTCTAAATGGGCATCACGGTTGAGTGATACAAGTTAATAACAAAAATGTGAATTGATTGCAGTTCGACTCGTATGCGCTCAGATGGAGACTGGCGATCCGATTGCAGGCAACTCTTGGATATGATGTGGCAGAGACCGGATTCATTGCCGTTTCGAGAACCAGTTGATACAATTGAATTTCCAGACTATTTGGAAATCATTGCAACGCCGATGGACCTGCGCACAGTCAAAGAAGATCTATTGGGAGGCAATTACGAGGATCCCTTAGATTTTGCCAAGGATGTGCGCCTAATTTTCCTGAATTCCAAGAACTACAACACTAACAAACGTTCACGGGTGAGTCCATTTATCGGATCTGGTTACTGCTGCAGATCGTCATTTATTCCGTTTCAATGTCAATAGCTCACCATTCGCTATTGTCATTGTAGTCGATCCCATTGTGATTTTTCTGATTTTTTCTCTGCCTTCTAAAGGATTGTGTAATCCCTGATAGTAACCAGTTATTTCTTTTTTTATTTTTCGTGATTTACTTTACGAGGCAGAATAAATTAAAGTTTTCAAATGTATTATATATGGCATAAAGCGTATAAATTTGATTGATTCTTTTTACAATTTACTTCCCTCTATCAATCGTATCATCACTATAACATGATTTTGTCAAAAATTTAATAATTTGTCCATCCCAATTTTTTGTTTTGTGGTTGATTCCTTATATTCTTTTCTGAATTTTTTATTTGCAATCTATCACAAGCGAGTAGCTTCGCTCTGTGTTTGATCAATTTTCAAGATTTGTTTGCCAAACAGTTGGAGGTTCTTTTGTATTTAGCTACCCATCCGTTTTCCCGCACTGCTAGCACCACACAAGCTCACACACCACCAGCTCATCTCTTCTTAATGTTTCTTTTGCAATTTGTTAACATGCCTTCAAACTTCAAATTAAACACCACCCAACTCATAAACCATCTATCGAATCACTCGAAAATATAAAATCCATCAAATCTTTCGAACTAAACCAAATGAATGACGATCCGTGACAATCAACTTAAATAGGATAACTTAGCGGTAAGGTTGCTTTTGGGAAACTACTTTTCCTCAACTGAAAGTCAACTTCTGCAACCCAATCTCATAAAATGCATACACAATTTATGTTGCAGATCTATGCGATGACTTTACGCCTCAGCGCACTCTTCGAGTCCCACATTAAAACGGTGATCAGCAATTGGAAGGCTGCACGTAGAAGGGCCAACAAGAACAAGTCGGGGAGCAGCGGCCGAGGTTCCAGCAGTCCCAGCAAGAGAATGGCTTCGGAGCGAGCTACCCGCCGTACACAAAAACCTTCTGGTGCTGCCAGAAGACTGCCTGCACACACTAG
>JABVZY010000307.1:47852-65981 GCA_020883555.1 Drosophila nannoptera
AACGTGGAGCCCTTAGAATATATACAATTCAATTAGCCAAAATCGAACATTGTGCAAGTGTAAATTAGTTTTGCTTTGACCGATTTCGAAGTACTATCGATGGCCCCGGTATCCCATCGGAGACGGAGCAATGAACTCGTAAACTGTTAATGGACTAACGCTCTTCCAATCAAGGTGCCTCGCCTCTGTATGGCATGCCCGTGGAAGCACACAATCCGTTCTATTTGGATGTGTACCGCAAGTCTGTGCAAAATCCAGTTGCCTTCTGGGAGGAGCTAGGACATCTGCTGGACTGGGACAGGCCCTGGCAGCAGGTGTTGGACAACAGCAATCCGCCGTTTACCAAATGGTATGTGGGCGGCTATTTGAATGCATGCTACAATGCCGTCGACAGGCACATTCTGGCTGGCAGGGGGGACCACGTGGCCCTCATCCATGACAGCCCCCTGACGCATACGGTGCGCAGAGTCACCTACCAGGAGCTGTACGACCAGGTAGTATTGCTGGCTGGCGGACTGGCTAAATTGGGTGTTACCAAGGGAGATCGTGTGGTTATCTATATGCCGCTAATCCCCGAGACGATCATCGCCATGCTGGCCATTGCTCGTCTTGGCGCCGTGCACTCCGTGGTCTTTGGCGGCTTTGCCGCTCGGGAGCTCTGTTCGCGCATCGAGCACGTCGAACCCAAGCTGGTCATCGCTTCCAATGCCGGCGTGGAGCCCGGCAAGGTTGTGCCCTATTTGGATATACTGCACTCTGCCATCAACATGTCCCGCTGGAAGCCGCCGCAGCGCAACATTATATTTATGCGGGAGCAGGTGGCTGTTGATGTACTGGACGACAAGACTGATTTGTTGTGGTCCACGGTGCTGGACATGGCCGATGCTAGCCAGCCGATTGCCTGTGTCTCTATCGAGGCCAATGATCCGCTGTATATACTTTACACTTCCGGCACCACGGATAAGCCGAAGGGAGTGCTACGGACAATCGGTGGTCATTTGGTGGCTCTGATCTACACCTTGAAAATGATTTACGGCATTCAGCCTGGGGAAACGTGGTGGGCCGCATCCGACATGGGCTGGGTTGTCGGCCACTCGTACATATGCTACGGCCCACTCTGTCTGGGCGCCACCAGCGTCATGTATGAGGGGAAGCCGGATCGCACGCCGGACCCGGGACAGTACTTTAGGTAATATCCAAATAGAGGTGTCATTTGTTTGTGTCAATGAAGTTTGCTTAACAATTTCCGCAGAATCATCGACCATTACAACGTCCGCGTCATCTTCTCCGTGCCGACCTCTTTCCGTGTTATACGTCGCGCCGATCCGGAGATAAGCTATGGTCGGCAGTACTCCATGAAGTCGCTACGGGCAATTTTCATAGCCGGCGAGCATTGCGATTACGAGACGAAGCGCTGGATCGAGAAGACATTCAAGGTGCCGGTGCTGAATCATTGGTGGCAAACGGAAACCGGATCGGCTATAACGGCCACGTGCATGGGGCTGAAGCACAGCCTGAATCCGCCAATGTACTCCACGGGGCTGCCCCTAGTGGGCTATGACAGTGAGTGTCTCTTACAGTGTTCTGCATGTTGATAATCCCCCAATTGAATCATCTCTGCAGTCAAGATCCTCAAGAAGGACGGCACTGAGGCTCAGCCTAATGAACTGGGTCGGATAGTTTTGAAGCTGCCGTTGCCGCCGGGCAATATGGCCACGCTTTATAAGAACGATGAGCTCTTCCACAAACTCTACTTCCAAAAATTTCCGGCAAGTGCACCATAGAGAATCGTGCGACTCTCGCATCTATTGTACATCTTGCTTGCAGGGCTACTATGACACCATGGACGCTGGCTATAAGGATGAGCGCGGCTACGTGTACGTGACGGCACGCGACGACGATGTCATCAATGTGGCCGGCCATCGGCTGTCCACGTCGGGTCTCGAGGATGCTGTGCTCCGGCATCCGGATGTTGTCGATGTGGCCGTCTTCGGTGTGCCGGAGCCAACGAAGGGCCAGGTGCCGCTCTGCCTCTACATACCCGTCGAGGGCTGCAAGAAGACGGATGCCAAGCTCTCAGCTGAGATAATCCAGCTCATTCGAGACGTGGTGGGTCCCATTGCAGCCTTCCGGCTCATCACCTCGGTCAACAACTTGCCGCGCACACGATCCGGCAAGACCATGCGCAAGGCCATGGCCGACTTCGCCCGCAACGAGCGAGTCGTTCTGCCGGCCACCATCGATGATGCCAGCGTTTTCAGCGAGATCCGCCGGGCTCTGCAGCACCTAGGCTACGCGATGACGGCACCTGATCCCATAGTAGCCAAGCTGCTGGACTGAGTTGCTGAAGCTTTCATTGCTCTTTCAATTTTCAATTTGTAGAAATAAAATATTTAAAATTGATTTCCTTAGCTCATTATATTAATTCCCGCGAAATAACTTTGCTTTACACGCACATGCACACGCATACGCACACGCACTTTCGCACATAGCCATATGTAGATTTGCGAAAATAATTTAAATGTTAATGGCCGAGGCAGTGAACTATGCACCCAACCGCTCAAACTATTCAGTTGGCGCGCCAGCAACTATAACTCAATCAATTTATTCAAATTTTGTGCAAATTTCGAGCAACATTGTTCGCGACTATTCCTATGAATGGCCGCGGCTGACAGCCCAAGTAAGACCATTCTAGTGGCTTTCCCACTTGCCCGGCCATCTCTCGGGGTCCGCTTGTACTCCTAATATGCCCACATATGGCCGCCAGTCTGTTCGTTAAACTGATTTCTGCACCCACGATGAAAGACCACAAATGTGCTTAACCTTATTAGCTGCGGCAGATGGGCTGCTGCTGCTCATTACTAATGCGTGTAAATGCGGAAATTTCTATTACTTTATAACAAGTCCTAATGCTGATGGAGGAGGATTCTTAAAAAAATTAGTTATTATTCCGGCAGTAATTACCTTTTACCTCTTGCATATCTTCAGACTGCGAGAAATCCTTTAGAAAAATTGATATTATATATTTTGAAGCATGCAAAAGTGGGTGATGGTTAGCAATATAATGTAAATAATGAGATGAGATAAAAGATCTCAGTACAGACATCGAAGGAGGATCAGGCTTCAAAGGAAGAGTAATTTTTGAATATATTTGATGAAGCTCTCCTACATATCAGAAAGAAGTTGTTGAACTTCTAATCCTGTTGATGAACTGATTTGATTTGCAATTAAATAAAATGCGACAAAAATTTGCTTTCGCTTATGTAACTTATTGACACTAATTTAAGCACTTCGCGTACTTATATGTACGTTCGCCCCCAGGTTTGTTGGCCCCCTGTGTGAGTTCAATATGTAAAAAGTCAGAGTCTAAAGCTAGCGAATAGTTTGCATGCTAAACACGCGCCACGGCAAATTAATTGCAACGTTTCGCCTGCAAATCCCAACCTCATAAACTGAAGATTACTTCACTTACTGGCGTAGAACAATGCAACGCTCAAGGTGGGTCCAGAGACTCGCACTTTAAGGAGCGTGAAGCTTGCTTTAATCAATGTCTATCAAATGCGGATGGCGCGTAAGTGCAATACTGACGCACATAACTACCTATAAGTAGGTGATAATAATAAAAAAAAAATATGCTTTTATAACATAATTAAGAGCTGATAAAACTTATATAATGACATATTGAGCGACAAACTCGCCCCTGTTTGTATCTTCAGTTCAGCTTTTGTCTAAAACTTGCCAATGTAAACAGCCATCCAGCATCGACAGAAGCTTCTGTGACGTATACGTAATATTCGTACACGCCCACCAACTGTCTGTTTAAGCTCAACATGTGGTCTCTTCGGGTGTGTGTGTGTGTGTGTATGCGTGTACAGATGAAGGACAGCCCGACCAATAGCGTGCTTGCATTTACGCTGTGTGCGTGCCCATCGGAAGTAAATAAAAGCTGATGTCCTGCCAAGGCAGGCCATCATTCGAGTGCCTGCGTTCAACAAGTTCGTTTCAATCAAGCAGTGAACACAGTGAAAGCGACTGAAAGCCCTTAAGTATTCCAAGTGATCTTGCTAAAACCAACAATCAACAGGTATTATTTACATAGTATTATATAAAAGATGAATGGTTCAAATCGGATAGTTAGAGATACTTTTGGTTTAAGCTTAGTTCAGTTTTGGCCATTTAGCCAACGTTCGTGAACTTTTTCAATCAAAATTAGTAAAGATTTTACATCAAGTAATAATCAAAAAATGGGTCTGAGGAAATACAAAGATTGAGCAGAAGATTGTTAGCTTTCTTCAGCTCAAAAACCTAGATAGTCCAGTCTGTTCGTAGAGCATTAAAGGATATCAAAAATGAGGAGTAATCTCTCGAATAAGTTATTACAAACAGTTCCATTAGTACAAGGAAAAAATGAAAATTTATTTAGCAGTATTTTTTTAAATTAATTTATAACTGAATGATTTTGACTGACCTATAGTTTACCTCAGTATTCTAGATATCTGGAGTAGATTTAGAGAAATTCTCGTCGATTCTTAGTTTTGTTTCACTTTTCCGAAAATTGTTTTATAGCTTAGAAGAATTAAAAGAATTGAGAGAATTTAAATGTTTGACTTCAAGACATACATGTTTGCTATATTTTCTGTAAATATCAGATGCCAATTGTTTATCTATATATCTGCATGGCAAATAGATAGTTGATAGTTGACCCACAATCGTGTCAAGTCCGCCAATTGTATGCACTTCGTGCGAGTCTACCAATTGACAAACTGTGCGACCCTCGCACTTAGTCATCGAGTCAATATTCTCCCATAGATCGTTGGTAAATGCACCGTGCATCGGTTTCTAAGCTATTCGAATGCACGTAGAACACGTACATGCCATTAGATGCATGCTAGAAAATCCGCAAGCTTGTTGAGCGTTGACATACAGGAGCAAAGGCCGCGGCCATAGCCCCCACATATTTGCATGTGCTTGGCTTATGTGCATACACACACCTAGATACGGCTTCATCCTGCTCGGGGAAGACTGCTGCTGGCCCTGCTGCCTACTCCCCCTCACGGCTAATGGATACAAATTGTCTGACACGTAAACACGTTAGCGGGCATTAGAGTCATCTTCTGGCTGTTGTAATCAAGGTTATCTGGATTTAAGACTGTAACTCCGGAGGCAAATTGAAACCATTATCGCGAACTGCAAGCGAAACTCCTTTCGTGCGCAAGAAGCCATTGCCCTGGCAACAGCTGCGTCATCATAATCAGTCACGTAGCATTAGGATTATGCCAGTTAATCAAAATTAGTTGAATACTCAGCCTCAGGCTCTCAGCTCTCAACTTTGAGCTCTAAGCCAATCATATTTAAATTTATATTCTTCTCCTGCAGAATGTCTCAAGTACAGTTCGTTGCGATTTGCTTCCTCGGCATTGTCCTTCTGGCTGTGTGCGTGCACGGCGCGGAGGCTGTGACACAGGCCCCCCTATGCCAGCCCGGCATAGTCGAGGAGATGCCTCAACATATCAAGAAGGTTTGCATGGCACTGGAGAACTCCGATCAATTGACCTCAGTGCTCAAGTCCTACATAAACAACGAGGCATCCGGTAAAAATAATTCTCGAATTCAATAGACTACTTCTATAGCTGCATTTCCCTCTCCTGAAGCTCTTGTGGCGAACTCCGATGATTTGCTGAAGAACTATAACAAGCGCACAGACGTGGATCACGTTTTCCTGCGTTTCGGCAAACGCCGTTAAGGACCTGCGACAGAGCGAACATGACCCCCTAATCAGTACTCGGCACGACCCGGACTATTCGATCTCTGACTTTTGACTTGGAATACCACAAAATGGCGTCTTCTCAATATTCTATGTACTACGCATTCTCGCCCCAGTTGGGACTAGAATATGAATTAATCAACTTGGAAGCTCTCTAGTTCAATAATTATCACGCACCAAAGAACAGAATATATACAATATTTACTCGTGAATATCCCTTAATTGTATATAAATTCGCACATATTGAAGGACCCCCGAAAACGCATTGTGCATGTTGATCTCTTTTAATATTTACTTCTTTCTTTTTTTCGCAACATTTTATTGTTGAAAAATACAAATAAGAATCATATAAATCATATTTTGTACCACTAAATATTCAATATTAATAAATATTACATTTTTCCCTTTCATGAAGCACTTGCAAACAAAGAAAATACGTTTTGTGTAATTAATGGTTATCAATTAAAAATTGTAACTTTTCCTTTCGAAAATAAATGTTTTTCTGAAAACTGAATCTTTGGAAAACGGAATCCAAATGTATCCTATACTGTTTCATTGTTGATGAGTAATTTGAAGTAACGGCTTGTAAAGATTAATCAAATGAGGTTAATAGAAGAAATCTCTCTAAATTATAAATCTTTAATCTCTCTAAATAAAGAAGATAATTAGAAAAAGATCACATAAAAAATCTAAAACAAAACTGAAGAATTTAGTGTTCTTCAAAATCACAAGTTTATTAAAGCCTCGTTTTTATCCCACTTTTGCAATTTGAAAATATATTTTATATATAAAATTAACATTTCATGAAATTGATATTGGGATATGATTTTATTCCGTTTTATTGAAAATATCTTCTTTTTTGTTAATAATTAGTATGAGCATTAAAAAACTTTATATAAAATATATATGTATTTAGAATTTCTGGGAACATTTCATTTCAATCAAAAAGTAATAATAATTTTTGTGTAAGTTTAAATATACCAAGCTGTAATTATTAAAAAAAAATCAGGAGACTCATGGAAAATAATTTGATGCCCTCTTCAATATGGCATAGATCCACGAAAGTTTATTGCTCCAATATTATAATTGTGTACAAAAAGTCGGTTGGTACTGGATCCGCATAGCAAGGGGAGTGTGCAACAACAGCAATTTTAATCGCTGTGTTAGTTTAGTTTGTTAAGAGGGCGCTGGTAAGAATATGAGCGCTAGGTGGATTTGGGAGCATTTTCTTTTTGCTAGCTGTAATAGAAATGTGTTAGAGATTCTGCATATTATGGAATACTTGATAAAGTTCTTTGCACTGACATATTTGGTTTCATTTGTAAAATACGCATTGCTTTATTGATTAAATCATTAAAATGAACAAAAATTAAACAAATAATAGAGCAAATTGTAAATTAAGCGCTTCACAATAAATAGTGAAATAAATACTCTTTGTAGAAATGTTGATTTTATAAAAATGTAAAAGGTAAAATCTTAAATTCATTTGCAGATTCTTGGCTTTAATAGCTAATTAAGTTCTTGTTCTTTGGTTTCATTGAGGTATAGTTGTCTTTACTGACAGTTTTCGGTTCGAATTCTTCTTGAATGTGATATTGATTGCATTGCACAAATAAGACCAACAAATATTTAAGAGTCAACTACTCTATTTTAATCATTTTGTGTTTTAAAATACGTGGAAAAAAATACTGGTCATGTGAAATATTATGTTGCCTCTTTGAGGCATTTCTAGCATTTCCCCTTTTGGTATGAAATGCTCAATTACAGTCAAAATATTTGTTCCTTTTTATAACTTGTTGCATTGTTTTCGTATATTTTTGATGGTTTCGGGATAGTTGGAAAATATATATGTTTTGCTTTATATTTAAATAGGTTTTTTTTTTTGTATTTTTCAGACTTTCTTAATTTCATATATCACTTTTTGTTTAAATCATTCTGCTTTTCAGTCTTTAAAGCCGTAATAAAATATTTTTCTTTTGACTTTGCAAAGTATAAACGAATAAAATTTTTTTAACAAAAATAAATAAGTAAATAACAATAAATAATTTAAATGAGGTGTAGTAAAATAGTTCATTCCTGTATATTTAAAGTATGTATTTTAATTTTTAATTTGACTTATTTTTTGTTATGTTTTGATTTCTTAAGATATCACCTTTTTAATAATCCTTTGATTTCATTTCCATCACACTTGAAAAACGTTTTTTAAACATCTTTCATTTTGTTAATTTTAGTTTTCTCATTCCTGAAAAAAGAAAACTAAATGCTACAAAAAATTAATAGAAATACGACAATAGGCCGCATTTATAGAAACTCAACTGCTCACAACTTTTTCAGATCATTCAATGCGAAAAAATTTGGCGACTCTTATTAAGTGCTGTACCTCTATAACGCGGACAACACATCGATACTGTTTGGCATAATATTGAACGATTGTAGTTATTGCTGAGTTGAGTGTTGAGTTATTGTATAAAGAAAGCTTTTTATAGATATAAATGCTTTTTAGGTTTTAAGAATTTCGACTTAACTTACCAAATATTTGCGTATTGTTTTTAGATTATTATTTTCATAGAGAGCCCTTGACATTTTCAGATTAGCCTCGCTTTGGAAATACTTGTGTTTTTTCGACACACTCTCTTGATATGCTCACGCTTTCTTAAGATTTTCTCTTGTTTAGTTTTAGAATCGTTAATTTATATATGTTGGACGAAGTCTTATATACATATATGAACTATTGTTTCGATGAACAATATTAGATAGTTTCTTGTTTCTCTTCAGGCACAGATCGGATTTTCTTTCATTTAGGTTTTCTTCTGTTTCGCTTTTGCTTAAAAAATTTGCTTTGTTTGCATTTTTGGGAAATGGGATATTTTTTTTTATTGTAGTTTTTTGCTTCGTGATAGAAGTCTTTCGTATTTTGTTTTTTTCTTGTATTTGGTTTTCTTTTCGTTTTCTTTGTAGTTTTGTTGCACTTTTTGTAGGCTTAATTAGGAGAATTTGTACTATAGACTTTTGTTTAAACAGAACATGTGAAATAATAACATTTAAATTTAAATAAGTTTAATGCATTACACACATTTTTGAACATTATTTTATTGACTTTAAGATTTCTGCTTTGTTTTGCTAATATATTGTTGTGTATTTCTTGTTTTTTAATATTATTTGCTTTGCTCTGCTTAATATATAAAAATTACAAATTTAAGACTTCTTGATTAAGTTGTTGTTATTATTACGAAAAGAAATTAAAAGGGTGTTCTTTTTCACGTCAATAGAATACAGAAACAAAAAATATTTGAGAAAAATAAGCTATGTTTTCCGTTATTTCATATAGCAAAAAAAAAAAAATTAAATGAAAACTTTCATTTTTAAATAGAGATTTTGCGTATTTGCTATTCGCCTAAAAACTAAAGTTTATACATAGCAATTATTGTTTATAATATAACATCATTCGCAATAATGATTTTATTTAGGCTCAAATTCATCAAATAAATTGAAGTCATTTTAAAATGTTCTGAAACGTATAGGCGGGAGCACTCAAGCAGTACAGGGCTCCTTTTGTCCACTAACAAAACATTTAACAACAGGCAAAACAATCTTCTCTTGCCAGTCACATGATCGGGAAATGGTTGATAAGACTAACAAATACAAAAGTTTCGGATTATGGGGTTGGTTTGTTGGATGTTTGGTTGGTTGCTTGATTGCTTGCTTGGGTAGGGATGGGAAAAAATCAAGACGTATAACCACGTTTCAACTTAATGGCTAGGAAAAGAGAACTTTAAGCTTAAAAATAGTTTTTTTTTTTTTTTTTTTTTTTTTTTTGTTTTGAGTGTATGTGGGTATACATGTCTACGTGTATGTATTAATTTATATAGCAATCAATTAATTAACATCAAAATCTTATGATCGCTGACCCTAATCCCTTCTTTTCATTTGGTATTTGGCGTACGTATTGGAGCACGCGCAGCGTTCATCGCTAATATCTGTATCGCCATTCGAGGGATGAGCCAGACTGTTGTTTAGTAATAGGCAGCTGCATTCGAATAGTCCTGCGAGTATGCCTGCGAATCTATGGATGTGTGGGGAATGTGGCAAGATTTGGTGATGCATACGCTTAATTAAAATTGACTATTCAACATTCACTTACCATAACTAGCATAGGCGCGTTCGTCATACCCACTGCTCTGTTGACTGTAGTCTGATTGGCCAGCTGCATTGTAATCGACGGCAGTTGAACCGTACTGCTGGCTGTAGTCTTGACTATATGACTGATAGCGGGAATCGGGCTGGGTGCCATAGCCCGTAGAACTAAGAAATAAGCACGAATCAAATCAACATTATTAGAGTGAACCAACTTTTGGTTGTCAAGGACTTACTTATAGCTCTGATAATGGCTCTGATCATATTCACCACCGTGATGCGATGCATAGCTGTTGTTTGCCGGAGCACCCGGCTGTGTGGTGTGTGCTGAATAGCTGCTACTTTGGCCATAACCATTATAACCTTGCTGAGTGGAGGCTGGCGCACTGTAGCTACTCTGGGAGTATGGGTCAACTTGTTGTGCTTGGTCGTGTGCCTGGTAGCCGCCGTGATGACTGAATAATTATTATTATAATTATAGATTATTAGTTACTACAGTTACACTCATTAACAACCGGCGTATTGCATCTTTTTAATTTAAAAGAATGTATTACAATAGACTGCGTTCTAAATCCGAGGATTCAAAACTATCAAATTGTTTGTGGATTCTTTTCATCATTTACCTTGGTGCTGGTGCATGATGGCTAGGCTGTGAGCCGTATGATGATTGCGACATATGCTGTGATGCCGAATGATACTTTGGTGTCATGGGCCGCTGGCTATATGGGCCGCCTTCGTATCTTCCACGCTTAGGACCTGGCCCTCCGGGTGCGCCGCGTTTGAGAGCTGGTACCGGTGCAATTTGTGTATTGACATTATGAGCCTGTTGGTGATGTTGCATGGGTGGCCGACTCATACCTTGATTGTAGCCACCGCCACGTCCGCGCATTGAACCACGACGAGACATTCCTCCATGCTCGCCTCCCGGTCCGCCCATTGAGTTGCCATGATGCGAATGCGGGTACATTCCATTACCGCCGCTACCGTTCATATGTGGATTATATCCACCACCTCTTCCACGACCACCATATGGTCCACCACGGCCTCGACCGCGACTTATATAGGGCGGCGGCCCACCATTGCTGTTATTGTTATTGCTGCCAGGCGCCCCACTTGCTCCGTGTGTGTTAACGGTTGTAGCGGACGGTCCTGTTGTTGACGCTGCTACATCTGTGCAATCATCGCCTGCTGCATCGCCGGTTTGGTCACCAGCAGAAGCTGCTGCAGCAGGAACCGGCGAAACCGTTTTGTTGTTATCGGCACCCGTGTGCTGCTTGGGCGCTGTATCGTTTTTGTTATCTAACTGTTCTATGCCACTGTTGCTGTTACTTTGTATGTACTTACGTTGCTGGTACAATGGCGGACGTCCGCCTCGCATTCCCATTGGAGCACCGCGCGGTTGAAAGCCGCCGCCACCGCCTCGACCCTGATAGCCTAGTCCACCTCGGGGACGCATACCACGTGGCGGTCCCTGCATCATACCTTGCATTGGTGGACCACCACTACCCATGCCACCACCGCGCATGCCGCCCATAAAGTGACCGCGACCCATGCCCCGACCACGTCCACGCTCAAAGCCACCTCGCATTGGAGGGCCGCCTCCTCGACCTCTATAGCCTCCGCCACGTGGCCCACCTACAGGTGGTGCCGCTACTTGTGTACCTCCTTCCATTCTTTGACCGGTGTTATTTCAACAAATGTTATACTTATATTGGTTCTTTTATATTTCCCAATAAACTGACAAGCACATACAAATACACAGCTCGGACGCACACACACACGTTTGTAGTCTCTCTTTTAAACAGTTGAATTCATATAATGCACTTATAATAAGGTTACTCGTACCGAAGTGAAGTCTTTATTTAATCACTTTTATCAGCGTGTAAATTATTTTTGCAGTTACCTAAACATTAAGACGCGTCCGAGCACAAGTGAAAAAATATGGCGGCTACTATTGATTTTTGCGTGTGTGCAATGCCTAGTTGTATCGATACGAATCGTTGCAGTCATAATTTATATCGATACTTTCGGTGCTGTAAAATATTGCGAGAGTGGCATCAGCCAGCACTGGTGCTGACATAAACAAACAAGTTTTCCACGTATCCACCATTTTCCCAGTAGTTTTTGTTTTTTGTTTTTTTTGTTTTTGAAATGTCGTCGTGGATCACAGGGTTGGCGGATAAAGCAGAGACCATTTTAAACAAAATAGATCAGAATGCTGCTACAGCCTTACACACGGAAGCGAGTCCCGCGTTGGATGCAATGAAGAATAGTCTAACTAGTAGTACACAATCACTTAAAAACACCCTCTCTCCAATAAAGCGTTCCAGCAGTAGTACTAGTGCACCTATGTCGCTGTCCACGGCCGGTAACAGCGCCTCCAGCAGCAAGAGTGATGGCTCACATGTGTTGGCAGCAGATCTGCGACAAAAATTACCGACTTCAACAAGTTTTTCGTTGAATACAGATACCGGGAATGGGATGGACACACATGAATTGGCAGCTTTCAAAATTGCTCTTAACGAAATCACGAACGAACGTGACGACTTGCGTCTTCGAATTGAAGAGCTAAACCATGACAGTGAGAATCTCAATCTAAAACAGCGAGTGGAGGAACTGGAGTTATTAACTCAATCGTTAACCGAGGAACGCGATAAGGCAGTCCACGATCTAAATGATGCACAAACAGCTCATATGGCCTATGTTCATTCAATCTCGGAATTGGAAACAAGTCTCGCCAAACTCCAGCAGGAATACATGAGTACAGCGCATAAATTACAAATGCAATGCAAGGAAACAGAACAACAGCGAATGGAGTTGCAGGAGTACCGAATAAAAGCGCAACGTGCGTTGCAAGGAAAAGATGCGTTAATTGCCGAACTGAAGCAGAATCCTGTTTCAGAAGACGGCTGCGATGTGGCTTCTAAGGATAGTGAAACTCGCTTTTTGCAAATCGAGTATGATGCTTTAAAAAAGGAGATGGAACACTCTAACGAAGAGCAACAAAAACTACGAATTCAAATCGATGAATACATGGCGGCAGAGCGGCAATATGAGCTGGAGCTTAGTGTTGCTCGTCAGCGTGAGCAAGAGCTAAACAAGGAACTGCGAAGTGCTCGTGAATACAATATGACCATAGAATCTGAACAACGCATGCTTACACAAGAGTTGAATTCGCTGCGTCAACAAATGAGCAACCAACTGGCAGCCGCTGCTACACGCTTGCACGAAAAGGAAAAACAGTTACAAGAGCAGCGGCAGCTAGTTAGCGAAGCTGGTTTTTCAAGTGCCAAGAAAGACTACGAAAATCGCTTGAAGGCTCTCACTCAATCGCTTGTCGAGCGTCAGGGCTTGCTGGAACGAATCACAGTAGAGCGAAACGCATTGCGTCTTCAGTACGAGAATATGCAAGGACAGCTTCAGCAAAGTATGCACTCTCTAGAATCGGGTCATCTGCGTGGGGGGAGCTCCACATCCCGCAATACACTGCTCTCTAACACTACTGATGATGGTGAGTTATAAGTTCAACATGTTAACTTACTCTATATATCTTTCCTTCCGTCTTTTAGTCAAGGCCCAATTTCCATTGCTGATGAATCCCAGCCCATTCGATAATCGCGTTGCTCGACGTTTTAAACGGGCCCTACGCCAGGCAGACTCTATAGGGATTCGCGTGGGTGCCTTTTTGCGCCGTTATCCAATGATGCGTATTTGCATAATATTGTATGTTGCGTTGCTTCATATTTGGGTTATGTTTGTGCTACTCTCTACGACGCCCAATTGAATGGGAAATACTTGCATTTGAGAACTTCAATCCAGATTGCAAAGTTGACATATTGTTTGGTATTATTTATATATTTATATATATATATATATATGTATATATATATATATATGTTACATATTTTGTTGGTTGACTATCGTTTTGACAAAATTACTACACTAGCAGTGTACAATGTATATGTTCTGCTAAGAGTCCTATCCGATAGCAAGAGAAAAAATTATCTATTATATTGTGAGCCCAATTAACACGTCGGCTATATACAATCTACGATCAAGTAAATTGCAAATAGCTAAGATTAAAAGAATTATGAAAACAAATAACAAGACTAATTCAACCTACATGTCGAACGTTAATTCACATTTAGAATATTGCATACTGGTTTCAACTATATTGATCTCGTATAGTTATACGCTGATCTATCTTCTGTATGTATAACATATCTATGTAACCAGTAATTCCTTTGATTTCGTCTGATCTAATCATCTATACCATCTATACCAATGCCAGGTAATTGGCATACCGAAAGCGATGGAAACACAGAGAGCAAAAGGAAGAGAGCGTTCATAGGTACAGACTTTTGGGACGATTCGCGTAAAACATCCGCTATATGCCCCGCAAACGTTTATATCAGTCATCGGAATGGTAGCTGACGTACACCGCATCGCCACCGATGCTTATCAGGCACTGACCCTGCAGAAGATAGGAAAGCAAGTATTAGAAAGAAATATTGAACCAAAGAACTTCACAAATCACCTGATTCTTGTGCTGATTATCGAACAAGATGAGTTCGGTTAAATAGAAGGACACCATTGCATTCCCGCCGAGTGAAGAAATGTGAGCACGTACAACAGCCAACAGTTCAGTGATGAAACCATGTACGAATCCGCTGATTCCTCCATTTTCGCGTATTGAGGTGCTCTCCCTAATGAAGAAAAAGTTCAAGTTGCCCAAATACTTTTCTATGCGGCCGCCAGGTATGAAGCTAAGCGGCGTCAAATCCACGCCATAGCGATCGCGAAGAGGGAACTACAAGAAAACATCCAACAAACGAATTACAATAATATAATAGGAGAGTGTGTACTCTCACTTACACATCGATTGCGAGGAGCTGGGACAATGTTAAGTGGTTTGGGGGCAGGCAAGGTTGTAGTTAGGTTATTCAACCGCGATGGCGATGTCTTACGCACTTTGAACGAGCTCATGCCGAATGGGGGTATAGCTGCGCTGGTTGGTGTGGGCGTATCGACCATTTGATCTTCGTCTAGCGGAAATATGTAATCCTCTTCCTGCAACACTCGTTTGCCAACTATCTCCGACTGCTTCTGAGTATCGTATGCAGTGCCGCCGTACTGAGATGATCCGTCAACAACCCCATTCGGCAGCTGTGCGGCCGGCACACCAGGCCGGCGATATTTCATTTTATTGGCATCGGTTAGACCCATGGCCATTCCAGTGACGAGCAATTGTATTTGGTCCTGTGGGTTAGTTTGTATGTCAGTATCTCAATTATTTTGTTTTTATGTTAGCATTCATTACCGTTTCAGGCAAATCCAATCTAAAGCGCAGATCGCAAATTGCGCAAGGGATCATCGTGCGTAGTTTAAAATAAATGGTTTGCAGGAGGCTGTGAACAAATAAGCGTGAATAGAAAAGAATTGTTATTCTGGTTAACTTAGATATGATATAGGTATTAGCTATTGCTAGCGCTTTCAACACAAACCCACCGTTGGAAGTGCTTCGGAAATCCATTTACACTTTGTCCCACCTCGAGACGCGCACGCCATACTTGGGTGAACATTTGTAGATTCTTGACAGCATCTAGTTCCAGCATACCTGGTACCTGTTGCGTATTGACCACGTGGAAGCCCTCAGGAGGATACGGTTCCATTAGTAGCGATATGATCTCCAAATCCTCAATATCGTCAACCTCTAAAACGCAAAGCTCTTTATTTCCACATTTCAAATCGATTTCATTCATTTCCTCATCGTCCGAATCATCCGTATCTGATTGTTTATCCCCGCCTGCACCGGTGGTTGTTAGGTCAGGGTCCATGCTCTTTAGCTGATAAATCTCTTGATTTCGCTCAAATGTCTCTTGCAGCTTTTTTTGAAGTTCGCTGAGCTTCTGTTTGTCCGTCCACGAATTACCCGCCACGATTTTGGGCACCAGCGGTACGGGTAAGGCACTCAAAAAGAGAGCAGTGCCCGTTGCGATAAGAGCTATCATGCGCTCTCCAATGGCCACCTGTGTGCGCAGTCCGAAAATGGCATTCATACCCTTGGCCTTGAGTTTGTTGATTAGCACTCGATGCAGCTCGTACTCAAGAAAGGGTAAACCATCGGATATTTCTTTGGCATTCAACTCGGCGCGCAAATCTCTCTTTGCGCGAACTACCTGCGCCTGCATAAAACAACCGCGTCCAGTCACTTGCATATAGTCGGGAACTTCCAACGTTGCCAACAGCACATCCGGCACCCGGCCTTTCCGGCAAATGGCACATTTCTTCATCTTCACGCTGAACGGCACAGAACTAAAGTTATAGGGCACGTGGCAAATGGCACAAGTGTTGCGTGGCATATTTTGGCTTGGCAAGCCGTTGCGTTTACTCGCCGAACCGTTGGCCGTGTTCTGCGAGCTGGCATCCTTGCCCGAGGCGGTTGCTTCTCCAACACTGCCGTTGGCTTCGCGATCCTCCATCGAATTGGACATGCCAGCCATATTAGTGCACGCCCTGGACATTGAAAAAATATCGGTTTGGGAGACGGAGCGATTGAATATCATGTTGATGACGGCTGCAGTGCCAGTGGCTGACAGAACGCACACGTCGTCACTGAAATCAAGCGAAACATCTAAATTTCTATTGTGCATTTTCTATGTCACGCACTTACGATATGGTAGTTGATTCCGCGTACCCGAGCACCACGTTGCAGCCTAGAGAGCGGGCGTGTGATCGAATTTCCATGCGTAGCTCAGTCCACCAGCTATCACGAACCTCGGGCTCATCGGGATTAGGGACACGTTCCAATAGTTTGACTGATCGTGCTGCAACGGTGGCGCCCAGGTGGAGTATAAAGCCCGTTGGGTACTTGGTCATGGTTAAAAACGGATACTCCAACATGTCAAGACTGTCTGTTGCTTTGCTGCCAACGGTAGGCGTGGTCAGTCGCATCATTGCTGTCGCGGCCACTAGCCGCTCACTGGCCACGCAAATGGAGTTACCTGCCAATTTAATTAATAGATCAATGCCTTTCGAAATTGGAAAAAGCTATACATTTTTACAACGTACAGGTCGAGCTTAGGTAGGTGAAATTAACGTTATTAGTTGTCGGTAATATGTATTAGAGCATTTTAAAAAATGAACATATTCAATTTTAATTTTTAAGTACGTCTTAAAAATTATAATTTTTAATTTATCGCCATTTTATCCCAGGACTGTTTTTACTGACCAGAAAAAATGCATTATCAAAAAATATGAAATATTTGAATGAAGAGTGTATATTTATTTTTGAGTAAATTAAAAAACCATTGGTATAAGTAAGTTATATAAATTTTGGGAATTTGTATTGTAGTGAAAAGTTATTCTACACCAAAATACTGCCCTCTCTGTAGGTTTTCAAAAATTTGTAGATCATGCGTAAACTGTTCCTGCATTTCGTGTTTTTGAAAGTATATTTAGGCGACGGCTCGTTCGTATTTTAAACATGGATACATTGAAACATATTCTGCAGTTGTCCTGCAAATTCGTAAACACTCAGATCTTTTGCAACACATAGACATATAAGGTAGAGACTTGTCCTGCCCATACCCCCATTTAACATATTGGATAAGTAATCATACACACTTACACACACCCACACGGAAACACACAAAATGGACAAAAAGTTATAGAGATGCAAGCACAGACACACAAACACAATGTGAGAGACATAGCGGGAAGGTTACAGAGAAGAGACAGAGAGAGAGAGAGAGAGAGAGAGCGGGGGAGACGACGACAACTACTTACGCTTGCGATGCAATGTGTAGGCTATGCCTGGTTAGCGTTAGATGCAGCAGCGGACACAAAGAGAGAACATTAGAAGATCTTGTGAATTTCTCATGAACGGCACGAGACACACAAGCTCACACACACACACTCACGCCCACACCCAACCGCGCGCACACAAGGAACAGGGCCAATACACTTAACCTATGTAAATATGAATGCATGTACGTATGTGCTAGCTTAGCAAATATTCTATAATATATAATCAACATTGAGTGGCTAGGCAGCTACATACCTTTTGGTGTCACACTCAAATCTGAGTCTGACGAGCGACGACAGATTTCGCCCACCTCCTTGAGCTGCACCATTGTGGTGGCCGTCGATGTAGTCGATGTGGACGCGCTGTCAGCATTGGTGCTGCCCGAAATACCACTTTTGGAGGGACTCGGCGTTAGTTTCAACCG
>JABVZY010000307.1:66215-90660 GCA_020883555.1 Drosophila nannoptera
AAATGGCGAAACAAAATAGCATGGAGCAAGCAATGATGATTTATTATTGTTGTTACTATGGTTAGTACTATTAGAGATATTTACAACATGGTCAAGTTCGAATTTGGGCGGATCATAAAATTCAAAGCTACGCGCCGGTGCGGGCGATACCTGTGAGCTATTTTCGGATTCAGTTGGGGTTGGGGTCGATGGGCAAATGCACAGAACTGGCGCAGCGGGCAACAAAGTGTTCGGATAGCCTTCAACTAGTTTTTCTACTGGCGGCGAGGGTGGTGTTGGCGTTGGGGATGCTGACAGAGCACGAGTATCAGAATTAACGAACGGTGCCGTATCTAGGCAACTGACACTGGCGAAATGGCTAAGCGATGCAGTGCGTTGTAGATTGGACTCATAGCTGGGCAAGCGATTCAGTTGCAACATGGATACACATGCACTCAGATTGGCACTGGGCCACTCGACTGCACTATTCGTTGGAAGCTCCGGTTGCGAGCTATAATATGATTTACATTCCATGGAAGGCTGTAATGCAGCAGCGGCAAGCAGAGTGCATGCTTTCGGTTGCACCGGTTGCTTGGCACTTAGATGCATAAATTTTTGAACACGACGCGAGAAACTCTTTAGATCTTCCAAGAGCGTATGCCGTTTGGGTGTCAACTCGAGCTGGCTATTCTCGTAGCTGCGCGTTTCACCGGGCCTAATCCAGTTGTCTTGCAAATCGTTGTCTTCAAATGATTCGTCCTGTTTCAGCTCATCTTGGCTGTACGCTGCTTCTACTGCTGCTGCATTGTCAAGGCCTGAATCAAGTACTGTCATTATTGCCAACGACTCCATTGAGTCTGTTGAGGACGTGGACTTACGCTGAAAGGCGCCCATCTCCAAATCTGGTGCAGAGCGTGTATTTTCCTGATACACGGGTAGCCGGGGCACTGCCAGTTGGCACATGGATGGCCGACCACCCGCATCCTCGCTAATCGAACGCGTTATAGAAAGATTTGCTCTCTTGGTCGTCGCAACGCGCGATTTGCGACGACGCTTGTAGCTTGAGCCACCACCGCTAAAAAGATTACTTAGTGATTGCGTCGCATTTTCCGGAATTTTTGGTTCAATGCGCCGCAAAAGTGTTGCGTATTTCTCGCTAAAGACATTTCGCGATGACAGGGTCAATCGGTTCATACGGTGTCGCAACTTTTTCTCTCGAAAGCGCTCGCCACGTTCGTCCTCCTGTCTCAACAAATTGTTCATAACTTCCGTGTCCTCCGTATCGCTGCTGCCACTTTCCAAATAAAATAACGTAGCTGCCGCTTCTGCTGCCGCTGCCGCCGAACAGATACTGGGTTGCTTATATATATTAAGACGATACGGGGGAGACCGACCCGAGAAAGACAGGCTGGCGCTGCTGCCGCCAGTGCAGTTTAGAAAATCTAGATATTTCTGAACTCTATGGGAGTACGTGAACGTGAGTGTAGGTGTTTTTAGGTGTTATACATACGACACGAAAAACAAAAACAATTCAAGTGGTGCATTACAACAACGAAATAACGACAAGGAGTACAGTACAGATTTCATACACGAATGAGCATTAAACAACGATTGAGTTTAAATTCGTGATGGTTTGATAAAAGGGAAAACATTCAAGAGAAGAGAATAGAAAATTTTAGAACATATTTTCAGTTTTTGAGCAAGTTGGGCCTACAAGCATATTTACTAATGGGTAGCGCACTATACTTAGAGTTGAACTTTTCGTGGAATTGTATTATAGCTGGAATATTCATTGTAACACAATCTGTTCTGAAACTCAGAACTACTGTATAAATTACTTTAACAAACAGATCTTATGTTTGTTTTCTGCATTTTTGATGAATAAGCTGCATTATCGCCGCACCAATCCACAAAAACTTCATCCGATATTTTGAAAAATTTTGTTTGAGAATACTCACTCCTCTATTAGCGCAACATCGACACTGTTAGGTTGACTGCTACTAGTGTCCTTAATTAGAGTTACAGCAGTACCAACACCTCGAGCCACGACTCCGACATCTCCTTCGAGATCGAAGCATTGCGTATAGCCGATGACTGCATTTGCACCCATATTGATTGCCTTCAGACCCATCTTGCGCTGTACTTGACCCGACAACTTGAGAAATACAACTTGACGGGCCTCATTAGAAGCTCTTGGTGTGCGTATTTTGTCTATCCATTGGTATTCGGGGTCATCATTCACAACCAGTTCCTCGACAAAGCCATGGATGACTTGAGCACGATATCCATAAGGTACACATTGCGCTGGTAAAAAAAAAGTTTAGCTACTTATGATTTCATTAGCCAATTTCTACATACAGTGAAAGAAAGGTATTCCACAGGAACTCTGCCGAAACTTGTTGACATCCGAAAATAGATCAACTTTGACAATAATGTTTATTTCACCGCGTATGCCATGCATTGTGTCAAATACAGGTATCCATCCGGACAGTACAATACCCTTGCCATGGGCCGACTGACTGGAGCTCTCCAGACATAGAGGATTAAGGCTAATGTTAACCTTGCCAATTGCATCGTTTGCCGAATACGTGTCATAATCCATTAGACGTATTTGCAGAGGCTCATCTTGTAGTTCGGCATCATCGACTTCAAAGCGAAACCTACATACCAAAAGTTTAAGTCAATTTCTTCATAAAGAAACAAGAATTGTTATACCAGTCGGTATTCCATGTGGGGTTAAGACTTTTCCGGAATACCTCCGTCTTGTACTCTCTGTTAGCCAGTTTGATTTCCACAAAAGCGTCGGTTGTCTCACTGCTTTTGTCCATCACTGGTAGATTACGCGCAGCTTTTATTTTTACGCCAACCTTGCCTGGCATTTTGTCGACCGTCGACTCAACTCGCAAGCTCCACAAAACCAGCACACAACGTGCGTTAAATCCTTTTCGACCAACTTCTTGATCAATAATCTAATTTGCACGTTGTGTTCTATTATTTTACCTAATGTTTTTCATTTTTTCTAGTGATGCAAGTAATCGATGTGACGATAGTTCGTGCTTACAATCCTTATCGATATCCCCACTTAATATCGGACACTGTAAACTAAGGGTATTCACATTTCGAGTGATTTCACGTTATATTAATAGAGTGATCTGTTCAATTTTTAATTTTTGTTTTATAAGAAATCAATTGCCGTTAATGATTGGTCACTTCTATATTTGCATAGCATAATTGGATATATAGATACAGAATTGTATACTGTTGGGTATTGGAAGGTTTTGTTGTCATTGTTTTATTTCAATAAATTATTAATTATTCAATAATTTAATGAATTACTTTCCAATGCAAAAATCTTTAAATACCACATCGAGTATATCTTCGCAACTGACATGTCCAGTGATACGTTCGATACAGCGCACAGATTTACGCAATTGTTGCGCTGCAATGGCCATATCTGGGTAAACATCGGGTTTGTAATCTCGCAAAAATATTTCGATGTGCTCAATGCAACGTTCCAACTGCTGCCTGTAACGCATGTGCGTGATACGTGGAGTCTCCGCCTTCGGTATCCCACATAGTTGCTGCAACACATGTTCCAAAGAACTTAGAAACTGAGGCAAATTGTCTTGTTCATGACATGATAATGCAAGCACATTCTTCAATTTGCATAGATGCTCCTTCTCCTCTGTAGATAGTGTGTCCGTCTTGTTTGCAACAAGTTGCAAAAGTTTCCCATTGCAGTCATTTGAAGGTATGTCCAAGTCTTCCAAATAGTCTTTTATGTAGCTAGTAAGTTTTTCATTACTGTCTACATTACGCAAGTCCTTGGCATCTGTCATCAGCAGTACAAGATCGGATTGGGCTAGACATTGTCTGGCACGTGCCATACCTTCTACTTCAATAGCGTCTGTAGAATATTTTCGCAGACCTGCCGTGTCCGTAAAAATTACCGGATAGCCGCCAAAGTTATGCGTTGTTTCAATAATATCTCGTGTAGTACCCGCTTGATCGGTGACAATGGAAACGGAACGTTGGCAAAGAAGATTGAGTAAGCTGCTCTTGCCTACATTTGGAGCTCCAATAATGACTGTGCGTACACCATCGCGCAGAAGTTCTCCCTGTCGTTGATCATTTAGATGCGTCCGAATTTCATGTTTTAATGAGCTTAACTCCTTGGTCAATTTCCGTATAACGCCTCCCTCAATTTGTTCCTCCTCCGCGAAATCAATATACGCTTCCAGGTGTGCAGCACAGCGAATCAGGCGTTTGCGCCAGTTGCCGTAAAGACGCCCCAAGGCGCCTGTGCTTTGCAGCAATGCCTGGAATTAAGTTTAATTTTGTTTGCTTCAGTGTTTACTAACATTTTTAAGTACCTGTTTCCGCTGCGCTTCTGTTTCAGCTTGAATTAAATCAGCCAACCCTTCCACCTCGGTCAGATCCAGTTTCCCACCAAAGAATGCCCGCTTAGTAAACTCGCCCGGCTGAGCTGGCCTCAATCCAGGCAATTGACCAAGTGCATCCAGCATAGCCGCAATGACAGCCAAGGAGCCGTGCACTTGAAACTCACATGCATCCTCTCCAGTAAATGATTCTGGCCCGGGAAACCACAACAACAAGCCCCTGTCAATAATCTCTTTGCTGGTTGGGTGGTAAAATGATTTAAGATATGCCTGTCGCTTCTTCGGCTCATATTCGCTGTTGTTAACAATGGCGCGTAGCGCGTGTTTTGCTTTGGGCCCGGAGACGCGAATAACAGATACACCGCACTTAACGTGGCCCGAGCTGAGACTGTAAATGGTGCAACCACTCGAACCGGAAAAATATCTACAAGCGGTGATAAAACGATTTGAAGTATTCCTTAACAGCGCCATCGCAAACAATTAAACGAACAAGCCTCAATAACAAAAAGCATATGATTTTTGCAACCGATACCAGCTGATAGAGTTGCCATACGTAATTATTCTTCGAATCGCATCTTTTTCAGCCAGCTCTGCCGTGAATAGTGTAAATGGAGATACGAGAGAGTAAAACGAAGGTCCTTTTTTATTATGGTCTCGGAACATCTAAGCCTCGTGGGAAGTTGCAGTCCGAAAAGAATAAGTCACCTTTACTATAGGGCGGTGTTTCATCGTTCACGGCGGGTCTTTCTTGCTTCTTCTTCGGCTTGTAGACTGGTCGTCGCCGGCGTGCGTTATTGTTGACCTTTGGTAGCTTGTCCTTGGGGTTTTTTTTGTTTTGTCGCAGACGACGCCAGTAATCATAATCCCTGGGGCCTTTAATGGGCATCCTTGGCAGTTTCTGTCTTTTCCGTATGAAGCGATCCATGCCAGCGATTACGATAGCAATGGAGTGCATTTTTAGCTGCTTGGTTGTACGTGCTAAGATCATTGAGATCTCCGAGGACTTGGTCAAAAATAGGTTCATAAGGTTCATGACTCTTGGGTAAAAACAAAAAATTTAGCGATCAACAATTTGATTTATATTTTAGTATGATTTATCAACCATAGCGTTCCTTGTTTTGACTAATATTATTACTTAGTAAATTATTCCTATTCGTTAAGGGTTAATCGATGTAAGACATTTCTGAATTTAATCGCAATCTCTCACTTATAACCGTATTTATTCTCTTTATATTAAATATCCATTGTCGTCTCTTATCAAGTTAAATCATATCAAATTATAGGAGAAAGTTAGAATAATATGGTATCAGCCATCATTCAATATTTATTGTATTTCGAAGAATTTCCTTTGGCCTTACATTTTTCTTTTTACGAACGGATAAAGAAGGACCTCATCAAGGGTTTTTTTTTATATAATAAAGCAGTATATTTTTAAATGTACATTGAATTTAGATACAATAATTCGCATATATTACACATTTTGGAAATTGGTGATGAATGGATGACCCTACAATGAATTTAATTAAAACATAATATGAATCGAGATGTGGCGCTGTCAGTAGTAAAATATTTTTTTTTCTGATATTCTTTTCAGTATTGGCCTCATTTGGATTTGCAGACATATCTTGATAGATCTTAAGGTTGTTTTTGACACCATATTGCTTGCTAGTGTCTTCGGTCACAGCAGTCCACGGCTTGCCGTTTCTGGACAGCATCCAGGTTTACGGCGAGCTGGGTTTACTGGTGCAGTTTTTATGACCCTAAGAATTTTACTATCCTTGGGCTTCATGTCATCTGGGAAATCAGTCCAAGTGCAACCGTACGCGCGCCCACACTCTGGAGAGTGTTTATAGTGCAAATGATCCATGCGCGAGTTCTCCGACTTATCGCTGACCTGTGGCTTGTTTTGTTCCCACATGGATAAACGCTTACTTTCCTCATATTGCTCCACCTTTTGACGTTCTCTAAATATCATGGTTTCATCCAGAGTCCATGGTTGCACACAAGTCCAGGGTACACGTTTGGTAATATTTCGGGTCTGGGCGCAGGCTATTTTCGCGCTAAGAAGCTGCAGCATGCGCCGACTAACCATTATCATTGTGCCTTTAATAAAATTATCCATTTTGATCGCCCACAAATAATGCAACTTTAGACAGCTCCAATTTTATCGAAATCTTTTTTTTTCAACTTTTTTACTAATTTATACCGTGCAAGAGAGCCTAACTGTTTTGAAACGAATCGAGAATCAAAAAGCAATTTTATTTTGAGGCATGCAAATTCTCGAACATCATGGATTACTAGATTTAGTGTTCTAATGTTACCCAAAATTGAGTAGACTCGAATCTTGTATGGTTTGTAAGAGCTGGCCGGTCATCAGGTGAGCCAATTAGCACACCTGTGGCAGCCAGCCTTAGGGATGGGATCGTGTCGCCACGCTTAATTCAATGTATTGTTGGTTAATTATATCAAGTTCTATCTTTCATCTGCCAAGACAATATAATTGATTGAATGCAGAGAGAACATTTTGTTAATAGGTTAATGATTGGTTAAAATTAGAGATATTGAGCAGATCTCTACAGAAAAAGTTCAGATTGTATCGTTTTGCTGCTCGCTTCGTTGGAGTCCACCTCTAGTCCGTAGCCAGATTATCACTTGCAGCGCGCATAATCTGTCAGGGTCTCAGTTCAAGTTCGTCTTTGATTTGCCGCAGTATGAGGCGGGCAGCGTTTCATCTTCTGCTAGTGATAGTGATTGGATATGTTGGCCCACTTTCAGCTGGGGACCTGGGAAGCAAGACCGAGTTGTCGGGACATAGGCATAGCTTACTTACTCGGCGCTCTCGAGCTCTTGTATTCCCACCAAAAGCCGCTGTCCTAATAACCGCAGCGATGACCAAGATAATTGTAGGCGGTCGCCCAGGAGGACTCCAATATAGTCTGGAGTTTGATATGTATATGCCTCTGCCCGATACTGTTGACGGCTGGCGGCCAAATGTGCTCCTCAAACGTGGCAATCACAGTAATCAAGCGCGGGTCAAACCAAAGCTTCGTTGCGATGGGAATAGATGTGGGCACAGGCTGAATAATACACACCAAAGCGACAACACCTTCTACAACAGATCCTATTTGCGCTATCGTCGACCCTATGCCAAGTAAGTGCTATTCCTTAGCTACCAGGGTTCATGTTGAGACAAAACAATTTTTCAGCTCTGCTCCAGCCGTGTCACGCAAGGATTATTTCTATACAAGCCCTGGGAAATTGTCGGAAAAGCCTTGGCAAAGTCATACGCAGTATAGAGAAGGACCTGTGGATGGCGAGGTGTACGAGGCCTGGGAGGATGTGCCCAGCTGGAGTCTAAATCGCGGCTACAGAGAGCGCCGCCAAATCTTCGATCAGCTGGAGGCAATGGGAAAATAGTACGTCAGATTATAGTGCAATATTCAATCTTATTCAAATCCCCAACATTTTAGCTTTCGGTTGGACTTGCGAGCATGTATCAAGCGTTTGATGTGCGAACTGGGTTCCAGATTCACGGAGCATCATCATGAAGGCTTACTCATGGAGGATCTGCTTCGCATTATCCTTACGTAGGTCTTGCCGGAACTATCCATCTATTTTCATACGAATCTATCTAACCATGTGATCCCTTATAGAATTCCCGATGAGGTAGGGGACGAGAAGTATCGGCATCGCGCGGATGTCGCCGATTGCTCCCGTTTCTATGTTGCCTCGTGCCCCTATAGAGTGCTCGATTTCCTTACATTCAGCTCGAGACGAAATGTACAGTCAGAGTAGGCTGTGCGCCCGAGATTCGAGGGGAATTTGGATATGAATAGAGCTCGTGAGCTATATGTGGCAGTCTGACAAATGATCAGCTTGAAAGCAGTTCTGTTTCGGTTATTTGGAGTCGTCGTTCAAATTTATACAAAATTTTTAAGTGTCCTATAACTATACAGTCGCGCGGATAATTTGGATATATATAACCATAGAAAACTTAACGTATACGTAAAAAGTCAAAATGAACGTCATGAGCAACTGTTTAAAGCGCGTATGTACAAGTGAAATTGGCAAGCTTTCTCTATTGCCTCTTTCGAGAATGATGTCTTCAAGCGGGTGCGGCGGACAAGGTTGCGGAAGAAAGTTAAAGAACTTTCCGTGTGGCCAGCCAGAAGATAGCAAGCGCACTCCGCGTAAGAAAGTTGATAAGGAAGTTGCTAAGGAAGTTCCTACGAAAACTCCTTCGGTGTGGATGAACCCGTTCTGCGATGAGGATGAGCCGCACTGTCCGTTCAATCCTCGTTTTGATGACATTTTTTATGTTGAATCTGACAAAGCAAAGCGGAAGTACTGGCAAACTTGGGTGTCCTGTCCGCCACCCGTGATTAAGCCAAAGAAGGTCTGTAGTTACGAGGTTCCTGAAGCTGCGCCGTTGCGTCGTCGTAAAATCAGCAGCAAGCCTCAGACTGCTCGCGCTCAGACCCCTCGATGTGTGGAAGAGGAGGAGGATGACTGTCCGCGCTTGAAGCGCAGCTGTCACCGAGCGGGCCGCATTCCCCCAAGCTGCTCCAAAACCTGGAAACAATCGACTTGCAAAAAGCCCTTGACTCCATACCCAGCCTTCTCGGAGTGTGTGCGTCAAAAGCCCGGAGCATTGCCGCTCAGCGAATGCATCTGCTGGCAGAAGCCTATGCTATGCGAGTTGTGGGCTGAATGGCGCCGCCGCAGTATGAAGAAGAATTAACGGTGAAAATGAGGACAACGATTTATTTAGCGCGGATTTGGTTTTACAGCGTTTTGACACTCCTAATAAAATTTCTATAGATCGGTTTATATATATATACGTGATCAGACAGTCAACTTGGTGACTTTCGTTAGCCAGTTCCACACCCGCTTACTGCACTCGTTGTACGTCTTGTGGCAGTCGGCGCCCCCGCGCCCGGCATCCCTGGCGTCCAGGTACTTCTGCGGCACGTTGTCGCTTGTGGGTCTGCCGAACGAAAAGATCGGCGCTTAGCCTTAACTCCCATGAAAGGTGCTTCTACACTTACATAATCACCGCGTTCAGCAGTTCACTGAACATGTTGGTGTCTTCGAACGGCAGCTGGGAAACCTCGCAAATGCTGCGCAGCAGGCAGTTGGCGCCACGTTCACTGCCCTCGAGCCTGGGTTGCGAATCGGTGAGAATTATTTGATCGATCCCAGCTGAATGGGTGCCACTTACATTTCCATGCCGGCCTCGATGCTGTTGTAGAACCACATTCGGGTCTCATCCCTGTGCAGGGTCTGCTGCAAATCCTTCCGCAGCTGACGGGCCGTGGATACAAAGGTTGTGGTATTCCAGAAGCTCCACCAATAGATCGGCACAGTTGTTGGTATATATTGGCTTTGGAGATTGTAGAAGAACCAGAAGGACTGGTCCTTCTCGATCTGCTTGATGGGATGGCCAATACTGACGACGAACTGCAAGAAGATGCTCTCAGCTACGCCCTAAATCCGATATTCCGCACCAACTCACCTTCACCACGCCCTGCCCGTTGAATATAGCCACACGTTTGGATCGACTTAGCTTTGGTGCTGGAATTATTCGACTAATATTGTCGACATTCCCTTCCGTCACAAAGGAGGGCTCTATTCGATTCATTGAGCCAACTGCAAGTCCGTAAATGGCAGCTAGCAGCAGTATTAAGACAAACATATGTGGACTTTGGCTCGGAGTCATCTTGTTACCATTGCAAAGCTCGAGCGACTATTGCCTGAGATCCGGATTCTGGCAGAGCGTTGCCTCTCCAACGCATTTGTCTAAGAAATCGTCAACTCAGCTAAGCAGCCAATCACGAAAGCTGCAGAGTTGAGATGTCGCGTCGTCATCTCAATCGAAATGGCCACGAAGAACTAGTTTCCATTGGCGCGTCGTGAAGTAGATAAGTGGGACTCAGATGCACACACAGGCCCCAAGTCGGGTTCCCTTTGAAGGCCTTGGGTAAGGGTATTCAAGAATCAGTGTGCTCGCGTTTCTGCCTTTCTATTGTCTTTCTAACCATGGCCGTGTGCGTAGAGTGTCCCAGATTCTTGTGTTCTAATTGGTGCGCACGCACAACTAATGTGTTACTCATTAACAGCTCGGCTAATTAAAGACCCAGATTAGCCGTGGCCAAAGTGCAACCGTGTGCTCTGGGCAGTGTCAGGCGAGTGGCTCACATCGAAATGTTCAGGCCAAGGAATCAGAGCTCGAACGCGATCTTCTTCGGGATCGCATGGGCGCTCTTACTCTCCGGCACGAGTGCCCTTTTGCTGTTCCCCTCATCGACTGTGCTGCAGCTGACGTCATCGATGTCGGTGCTAATGGATCTGCCGAAGCGGAAAGTTTTTCTCGACTTGGGCTTTCAGATGAACTACAATCTGCCCTTTAGCCTCAGCGCGTTCTACAATCCAGCTACCTGGGCCAACCCCTATGAGCGCCGCAAGCGTGAATTGGCTAATCTGACGAACTCGGCCATGGACCTCCTGGAGGCCGAAAGTGGTATTCATCCCAAGGATTTCACTGCCGGCGAACTGTATGCGGGATTCGAACGGATATTGGAGGGCTACGGCTTCCACAATTCCTGCCTGGAGCGCAGTGTCTGCGAACTGGCTCTCCATCCGATGTCCGATGAGAACGGCTACAACTCTCACCTGATCGTTCAGGTTATCAACTTCTTGCTAACGTAAGTACGAGACAACATATAGCTCAATAACTTACATTGAACGGGAACTATGCTTGCCTGACAGGCCCTCGAAACACGACGGCTTCGGGCCCAACGAGAAGCTATATCAAGAGCGCTATGAACGGGCCGAACAACTGGGCTCCATGGGCGGAGATTGCGAGAAGGCTTATCCCGAATGTGAGGTGGACGTAATAAACGCGATCACCAAGATAGTTAGATGAAATAAAGTGAATACCCATTTATGACCGAACGGCAGAGATTCGTTTATTCACTTGAACCATGATATGTATGGGAGGACCATCCTCTAGCTGATCAGTTTGCTTATGGCACTCAGGAAGTCAACTTCGCACTGGGCGTAGAGCTGCCTGCAGTCTGCGCCCAGGAAGCCCTGCTGCTCGGCGTGCTCGTAGATCTCGCGATAGACAGTCTCATTGCGCGCAAAGGCTTTGTGGAGGGAAGGTCTGCTGGGGAGGAGATTACAGGAGGTTACAGTTGGTTTATCAGCTGATCCTCTGGGTACATACGTTAGTGTGAAGGTGAGGAGAGCCGTGAACATGTTCTGCTCCTCCTCGTGGAAGGGATGCCGCGCCAGCTCGCAGACGCTGCGCAGCAGGCAAGTCTCATCGAAGCCGTAGCGGATCAGCATGTTCTCGATGCTCTCGTACAGCTCCGCAGCGCTGAGATCGCTGGGATGCATGTCGAGCAGATCTGGCGCCATGTACTTGTGAGTCTCGTTGCGAATCCTCCGACTGCTGCGATGGGCGAACTGATCCTGCCAGATGGGAGCCGCATAGAAGCTGGACGGCGCAAAGGGCAGGTCGTAATTCATTTGCAAGCCCCAGTCCCAGAATATCTTGTGATGAGGCAAGACGACGGGCACTGAAACGGCGGCTGTTATCTGGTACACCGAGGAGCCCGGAAAGAACAATGGGAGTTTCCCCTCACACCCGAATGGCAGCAGCAGCAGCAGCAGCAGCAATGCGAAAGTGAAGTGTTCAGTCTTGAGAGACATTTCGTAGTGAATTGGATTAGAAGCAAGCAGTCCCAACTGATGCCCAGAGAGTTGCTAATGAAACGCAGACTCGTTACAGCTTACATCACAATCACGTGGCTTTTATTCAATGGGGAAATGTGACACTGCTGACAAGTCTTAAGATATCGTGCTTGCAGTAGGCATACAGCTGCGCACAGTCTTTGCCCAGGATGCCGTTGAGCTCAGCCTGCTCGTACACCTGCCTGTAGACCTGTTCGCTCTCCAGGAAGCCGTCGTGTTGGGAAGGACTGCAATAGGCATAGTATGTATAATAATGAGGGCAAGTGGGCGTAATTACCTCAACACAAAGGTCAGAATGTCGCTCAACATGTGCGGGAACTGATCGTCGAAGGGATGGGCGGCCAGTTCGCAAACGCTGCGCAGGAGACAGGTCTCATGGAAGCCATACGAAGCCAGTGCGTCCTCGATGTTCGCATAGAGCTCGCCAGCCGAAAAGTCTTTGGGATGGGTGTGAGTCTGAGCCTGGTAACCGTACTTCTCGTACATCCAATGATCATCAGGATCGACACGCCGGAGATCGCGTTTCGTGTGGTAATTGGCAAAGCCCGGCCAGATGGGAATGTTGTAGAAGGAGCTTACGTCTTTTGGCAAATCGTACGACACGCCGAAGCACCAGTCGATATTTATACGACGCTCCGGGTAGAATTCGGTGACAGGCACTGAGACCGAGGCGGTCAGCTGCGAAGAGAAACACGAAGTACACTCTTCGCTCATATGCAAATGTATGTGGACTGCTTACGCCTAGCGACGTTGAGGCCGGGTATACGAGAAAGCTGGCGCCATATGAGCAGCTCAGTAGCATTACAAAGGCCTTGCAGGCCAGTCGCGCTTGCTCCATTCTAGCTGACGAGCTGCTCTGCTTGACTTTAAGATATACACTGATCGGTCAGCCAGATCGATTGCCCCTCAATTGGGCTTATCGCCTTGCGGCCACTCCCAACAAATAAAGACATCAATCGGAGTGGGTAAATATTGAATCAATCTGTTTGCGCCGAGTACTTAGGCCATATCTAACTGCATCTCAGAAACCGTTTCACTCGCTGCTCTACTTAAGTTCTGGGCTAGGCCACACCCCCAGCCCCTCATTCTAAGTGAAGAAAAGTTGCCCTTCAGGCAGGAATATCGATATGAAGGTCTGTTGTTGGCCCCAGGATATTCCTGAATAATAATTAAAATAATAATCTAATAAGAAGTAAAGGCTGGCCCAATTAATTCTCCCACTCAGCTGCTGTCTTCTCCTCCCCCTCCCGAGAAAGCAGAAACTTTCTTTTATAATCTTCTCGCAGCTATTTGCATAAGCACTTACATCTACTTAGAGCCGATCGAAGTATTCTCGAAATCAAGTGCTTCTTAGTATAACTCAATCAGTTAATGTCTGTCATGCGCTGCGGTCTGTGGACTCAATTGCTGGTCGACCTGGCAATTATCCAGCTGGTCTTTGCCGAGGCGAATCGCACGGAATTGAACCATGTGGTTGATCGGGTCTTCTCGCGGCAGAAGCGTTTCGTATTGTTCCCGAAGGGCTCGAACCTGAAGTTCACAGGCTCGATGAGCAAGGGGCTTCTCTCGCGCTTTCCCAGGAGTCTCTCGATGAGCGTTGAGCAAGCCTGCTACTTTCCCGTGCCCACGACTCGCCAGGATGTCTACCCCAAGCGATTTCGCCCCCGAACAACGACAACTCCGGCTCCTAAGAGCACAGAGCCCACGTATGTGTGGATCCCGGGTACCGACTGGCGCTTCAAGGCAACTCCCGTGAAGAAACCAAATCCGGTAAGGCTCCATCAGCGCATAGACTACAGGCCACAGACGCCCAGCTACGTTGATCCTGTCAAGTGGAAGCAGTGGTCCAAGTACGGAGACCGCTACAAGAACTGGACGCCAGCCAAGGATTATTCCAAGTTGTATGGCCAGCCGGGGAAGTGGAGCAAGTGGACTACAGTGTCGCCCAATTGGTACACCCATGGCAAACGCTGGCACAGATCGGAGGACTCGCAGCAGGAGCAGGATAGTCTAGCGGAGGATGATCCCTTCGATCCTGACATGGCGCCCTATAAGCCTATCCACTATCCCGATCTGCAACACGTCGCAGACTGGCGCCATTATCATGCACATCGCGATCGCCGGCAACTCTTCGACCAGTTCGGTAGCCTAGGCAAGCTGTACGTGTGACCACGTCTGATCCTATCCCTAGGACACAATCTTCTAATCTCAATATTCTTGCAGTCTTGGCATTGAAACTAAGGCCTGCATCCTACGAGCGATGTGCGATAGCAAGCGTTTGCTCTTGCCCCCGGGCTACTCCATGCTTCAGGACGTAGTTCGCTTGATCTTCACGTACGTAAAGCCCTCCGAGGGGAGATCGTGACCTTCTCATGACCCACTTCTTTGCAGGTTACCAACGATCTCGGGAGTGGAGGATGATTACAGTCGAACAATGCGAATGAACTCAGAAGATTGCGACAGCCAATTCAGGGATCGCTGTCAGTGGAACCTTCTGGGATGGTTGCTAGATGCCAAATGGGGTCATTGAATAAAACACAAGTGAGGCAAAGGTGGGTTCAGTCTATTGTACAAAGGGCGCCTCCCAGATGGAGTGCTGGCACTCGGGATAGAGAGCGGCGCAGTCGCCCTCTTGGGCATGCGCCTTGTCGTAGTGCGTGTCCTGGTAGGCCACAGGCTCGTGGTCCAGCGCTTCGGGTATGGTGAATATAGCGCGCAGGAGCTCGCCGACGAAGCTCCCAGGCTCCTGCTCATTGGACTTCTGCCCGGTCTCGCAGAGCGTACGCAGCACGCACTGATGTCCGTTGTGGCCACGCCTAAAAGATCAAGCTGGAGTAGTGCAATCCATTTCCAATGGAGGCAGAGCCATCCCTACTCACTTATTTAGATACTTCTCGATTCTCCCGTACAATGTCTGCCGGCTAGTCCGGTGATACTTGATCTGAATGTTCTCCAGTCGCGAGAGTTCAGCATCCGACAAACTCGAGACTCCGCTGCGCCTGTGACGCCTATGCGGATCGGCCGCATCGGGTAAGCTGCGTTTGCCATAAACAGGATAGATCTTATGATGGCGTGGTCTTGCTTGTTTCGAGCTCTGCTGAGGTCCTACTGGCCTTTGGTCCTTATTTCCACTGTTGGTCCGTAGCCGCAAGGAATCCTTTAGGCTGAGCAGACGTTAGCATAGGTCGAAGGGTGAAGGGCTTTTACTTACTGCGAGCTCAAGACCCAATAAGGGTAGCGTGAGTTCTGGGCTGGGCTGGAGGACTGCCAATCCCTGAGAAAAGGATTCCTCATGCTGCTGGCTGGACTGCTGTAGTAATAATGATTGTCCTTGCGCCTGGCGGGGGCACTGGGCCGTCGGTAATAGCTGTCCGCGTACTTGTAGGTGGGGTGCATTGGAGGACGGAACATAGGTGACTCGCTGTAGTAGGAGTTGTATCCGCCGCTGCCTCCTCCTCCAGTCGAGAGGCTTATGTAGGTGGGCCGGTTGGTGGTCTTGTGGTCGTCCGAGTAGGTTATGTTGGATATCGTGTCATTCCGGCTTACGTCTATCGTGCCATCCTCGAGCTTATTCAATAGGTCGTCGAGCGCCTCGCTGGGCGGCTTGCTGGGCAGCTCCCAGGCCAAGGCAACAGTGATGCCCAGCACCAAATAGTTCGTGTAGTCCACCACGCAGATGTACTCATCGAACACTGAGGACGTAATCCATGAATCATGCTGCCTGTATCACTTAAGAATGATGAGGATGGGATAAGCTTACCTACTTGGAAGGAGCTGCCCTCCGGGAATACCAAGTAGCGGCGCTTCCTTGAGAGCAGCTCCTGCGTCTGCACTGCTCGGCTGCTGGCAGACTCGTTAAGTTTCGCCTCGATGAGCTGACCTAAGTCCGACCCAGGGCTTCCTATCGGAAGCCAAATGGCGGGGTCAGCTTTCAGAATATCTCCCTTGCCAGCAGCGCAGCAGGACAGGAGCAGCAGATGCAGCAAGAGCACACATTCAGCTTGGGGCATCCTTGGGGTTTCGGTGCGGTTGTCCAATCGAGAGGCCTTCAGCTAAGGCGTCTGTACGCCGACTGTCTGCGATATTTCAAACGCTTGGCGGGCACAGCCATTGATCTGTGGCTAGTTCTTGGCTGGCATGTTAATTGTGGACAGCTTCCCCCTCTGGCCCTCCAATCGTTGCGTGTGGAGAACTTTCAAACTTTTCTGAGAATCTCATTTATTTCATTTTTAGCTTCTTTTGTTTACTTAAAATCAGAAAAGGTTTCGTTAAGTTTATAGTAGGTCCATTCGAAGCTTCAAATTTGTTTATCACGTTAATAGACTATTTGACTAAAACGTGTCTGTTCTAAGACTATTTCTTAGAGCTAAAATGTAATTCATAGCAAGCGAAAGTAGTCTGAGAAAAATGAAATTTTTTCTTGATCATCGTCTGACTATCTCTGTTTGAAATTCAATTATATTCTGCTGTGGTCCGATCGGAATTGCCTAATCGTCGTAATTGTTTTTGAAAGGGAGAATTCTGTTTGGTTTTCTTCAACCTCTTACTCTCAGCTGATTCTGGGATAACATTAAGCTAGCTGAATCGATGCTGCTTGGCAACTGAAGTTCGTTCGAGATCAAATCCAGGATAAAGCCTCTTCGCTTAGCCAGCTCCTCTCCAGCTTTAGGGTCGTCGGGTAGGGTACCTTTAGGCCGTCGCCTGTTGAATAGGGATTAGTACAGTGGGCCACAGCTGGGCACAATACATACGATTTGGAAAAATATCGAGGTGTTCTTCCAACGATGTCTTTCTTCCTAATGCCGCCGTCCTGTCCTTGTCTGGGATGGGATTCAATATAGCCTGAAGAATATAATTAGTATAGACTTTTGTCCTGCAACGTTATTTCTCTAAAATACCTGAATATTTGCTACAAAGAGCGCTCACGCGAGTCGTGGCCTCAATCAATACCTGGTCACACTGGCACTTAGCCAGTTGATCAAAGCCGGGTCGAATCGATTGGATATAAATCCATTGTGTCTCAGGCGATTTCCTCCAACAGAGTCGAATCGAGATTTTTTTTAAAATCAAAAATTCTCGGACTAATAATTAAGTCGTAAGGTTTCCAATATTTTCCAAAGTAGTTTTCCAAAGTTACCAAGCCTACACCAAATGTTGTGCAAATGCATTCCATACGACCTCCAGACAATTACAACTCCTCAGATCAAACTCATCAAATAGATACGTATTCAAAAAAAATGTATATGCTACTGAAAATAGTTTTGCTGTAGGACAAATTGGCTCAACATGTTTAGGATCCTTTGATCCATATTTAAGACCTTTCGATATACAGGAAGGAAGTCAGTAAAAGTATATAGGCCCCTCTTATACAATCCATTGAGCCGTGAACTGACACCGAGATAGTGAAAGCAAAAAAAAATCGAAGCTTTTGGATAACTCTAACACAGAATCAAAGGATAAAGCGTCTAATAAAAATATGTCTGCTGCATGGCTTCCATTTAAAGACGAGCTGTGCCCCAGCGCATAAATATTTATAGCTTCTGATCTCAGGGGCTTGCAAAATGTTATCCGGTCAGAGGATCTTATGGCAGATATGTCAAACCTATTAACAGTATGAGCGTCAGAAAAGAGACCTACGAAATGGGGGACTTACTTAGCCTTGGAGAGATTGCGTGCAGGACGCTCCCAAACTTCGTTCGGACACTGGAGATAGCCAAGAAGTTCCGTCACGAATTGCTTTCACTATTGATAGGCATGACAGATGTCACTTGACAAGAAGCGTATAGCCTGCTTTAGAGATTTGGGACTGTGATATAGTTACGTCCCTCAGAGAGGGAAGAAAGTGAAATTTGCATTCCTTATCGTACCGAATGATAACGATGAGGCGATTGGGGATGCAGATAGGATCATTAAATAAAACACAAGTGAGACAAAGTTGGGGGTGCAGTCTATTGTACAAAGGGCGCCTCCCAGATGGAGTGCTTGCACTCGGGATAGAGGGCGGCGCAGTCGCCCTCTTGAGCATGCGCCTTGTCGTAGTGCGTGTCCTGGTAGGCCACAGGCTCGTGGTCCAGCGCTTCGGGTATGGTGAATATCGCTCGGAGGAGCTCGCCGACGAAGCTCCCAGGCTCCTGCTCATTGGACTTCTGCCCGGTCTCGCAGAGCGTACGCAGCACGCACTGATGTCCGTTGTGGCCACGCCTGCAAAGATCCAGCAGGAGTAGTGCAATCCATTTCCAATGGAGGCAGAGCCATCCCTACTCACTTATTTAGATACTTCTCGATTCTCCCGTACAACGTCTGCCGGCTAGTCCGGTGATACTTGATCTGAATGTTCTCCAGTCGCGAGAGTTCAGCATCCGGAACACTCGAGACTCCGCTGCGCCTGTGACGTCTGTGCGGATCGGCTGCATCTGGTAAGCTTCGCTTGCCATAAACAGGATAGATCTGGTGATGGCGTCGTCTTGCCTGTTTTGCCATTGGCCTTTGGTTCTTATTGCCACTGTTGGTCCGTTGCCGCAAGGAATCCTTTAGGCTATCCATGAGCAGACGTTAGAACAAGTCGAAGAGGGAAGAGCTTTTACTTACTGCGAGCTCAAAGCCCAGTAGGGGTAGCGTGAGTTCTGGGCTTGGCTAGACTGCCAATCCCTGAGAAACGGATTCCTCATGCTGCTGGCTGGACTGCTGTAGTAATAATGATTGTCCTTCCGCCTGGCAGGAGCACTGGGCCGCCGGTAATAGCTGTCCGCGTACTTATAGGTGGGGTGCATTGGAGGACGGAACATAGGTGACTCGCTGTAGTAGGAGTTGTGTCCGCCGCTGCCCCCTCCTCCAGGCGAGAGGCTTATGTAGGTGGGTCTGTAGTCGCTGGCGTTGTTGTTGGTGGACTTGTGGTCGTCCGAGTAGGTTATGTTGGATATCGTGTCATTCCGGCTTACGTCTATCGTGCCATCCTCGAGCTTATTCAGTAGGTCATCAAGCGCCTCGCTGGGCGGCTTGCTGGGCAACTCCCAGGCCAAGGCAACGGTGATGCCCAGGACCAAATAGTTCGTGTAGTCCACCACGCAGATGATTTCATCGAACACTGCAGGCGGAATAAATGAGGCCTGCAAATTAGATAATTTGGGAGTAATCAAGTCGTCTCACCCATTTGAAAGGAGCTGCCCTCCGGGAATACCAAGTAGCGGCGCTTCCTCGAGAGCAGCTCTTGCGTGTGCATTGTCCGGCTGCTGGCAGACTCGTTAAGTTTCGCCTCGATGAGTTGCTCCAAGTCCGACCCGCCGTAGCCCCCAGCCGCATTATCTGCATTCAGCGAGGGCCTGCCCGGTGGAAGGTCCAGGTCCTGGCCCGCTTTCAGTAAATCAGCCTGGCTCACACCCAGGCAGGCTAGAAGGAGAAGCAAACAAACCGCTCGGAGCTTGAGCCTTGCTTTATTGTTGATGCACATTTCCCACACATGCGGCCAACGCCTCGTCCATCTGCCAACTGTCAGGCCGAGTTCCAGAATGCTTGCAAGGCCCTGACATAAAGCTGTGCTTACCTCACTGCCGGGCTGTTAATTGTGGGCAGTTGGCTCGCCCGCCCATCCCCATTGCTCTGTGTGCCGCCCGTTAAGCGGTTTCAAGTTTCTCCGGGCAGCGCAGCTTTCCAGTTTTCCTCTTTGTTCTACTCAGTTTTCACACGTTTCGCCTCCAACTTCGGCTGTTAGTTGGGTATACTATCACACGCCTCGTCCCCAACTTTGGCTATGTAATTTATAATTGTCGGAAATTCCAGCTTACTTCTACTTTGCGTACATTAGACTGCCATGCCATACTCCAATTAATATGGGCTTATCATAGAATTTTTAATTATAATTTATTGAACATTTCTTAGAATTAATTGCAGAGAATACAGAGGTCGGATAAGCCCTAGGGCCGTGTCTGTACAGAATTTCTCGCCTTGTTTTCTTCTGACAAGCCCAAAGTCTTTCCACCTGCACCTGGCACCTATGGACGTAGTTCTATTGAAGGCTCAAATTACCGTATCACGCCTACCAATTGTACTGGAAAGAACTAGCATTTTCCCAAGCTGAGCCAAATGAGTTTAGATTAGCTTTCTGCCTGCGACTAACTCAAACGAGATAAAACTCGATCAGTTCTGGACGGGCATAAAATGAGAGAATTTATCAATGAATAAAACTATTAAGAATAGTTCACACTTTGACTTGATTTCACTTTATAGCCAATTAACCTAATCATCATAGAAGATGTATGATATTAGTGAAGTAAAACTAATTAATTAAACTAATTATTAACTGTATTCTACTATCTAAAATAATTTATATTTACAGCATAAGACTATAGCCAAATATATGGAACTATTCCTGCCAAAAGGCGTGACTGCAGTCGCCATAAGTTTGCCTGCAGCTGCCCTGCTCTCGATGTGCCTCCAGGAAATGGGCTGGAATGTGCTCCCGCACGTGGTCAGCTCCATCGAGGCTGCTCGGCAGTTGAAAGATGGCCGACACCAGCTCCATAATAAAGCTCTGTGGCTCGGCCAGGGCCGAGAGCCGTTGCGCTGACTCGCAGAGAGCTCGCTGAATGCAGGCAGTTCCATTGAGCCGGCGGCTGTTGAGCATGGTTTAGTCAGAGTGGGCGACAGCTGAGAGCAGCACTTACGATTTATATAGCCGCTCGATCTTCGCAAAGAGCAGGCCGCGCGATCTCAAGTGTTGCCGCAGCTGCAGGCGCTCGAAGAGATCGTCTTCCTCGGGCCGACTCTCTCGCCGTCGTCGTCGCCGTCTGCCGAACACAGGGTAAATGTGGTGCCTCGGTGGCTCCCGCAGCAGCTGCCTAGTACGTTGCGGGACGTAGCTGTAGCCGGACTCGAGTCTGTAATATGTAGAGGTTGTTATCCATTCTAGTAGTTGTATAATTTTTTCCCTTGGGTACCTTTGCGTTGGCTGTCCATAGGAGCTCCACCGCTGTTGCTGCTGCAGCCAATTTCGCTGCACCCTCTCTCTGTTGCGCTGCCACCAATTGTCCGTCCAGCGGTCAGCACTGCCACGTATTGGGTGGGTCCTCGATGCAGTTGTTGCCGCCGGTCCCGCGACGCCCCACTGTTGCCACTTTGGTATTGACTGTCGCGCATGCCAATTAGTGGGCCCCCCTGCATGCAGCTGTCCATTAGGCGAATTTGCATAACCGGGAGCCCCCGCCCCGCTCCGCACAGTCGAATAGTACGATGGGTAACTACTATGCACATTGGATCCATATGTCGGGGGAGCAGCATATGCTGGGGCCGCAGCAGGCGGCGCGTGCATTGGCTGCCAATTAATGGCGGTTTGACTGATGTTCCTGTCCGTTCGCTCTGTGGCCCGCACATTCTGTGGGACGCTGTCGTTGCGCCGGACTGTGCCCAGTGTGCCGTCGTTTAGGCGGGTGCGCAGGTTCTCCACCAGCTCGCTGGGCGGCTTGCTGGGCAGCTCCCATGCCACGGCACACGTGACGCCGAGAATGGCGAAATTGGTGTAGTCCACGATGGGTATGATTAAATCAAAGACCAGCTGAAAGGAGCTGCCCTCGGGGAACAGCAGATATCGCTTCTGGCGATGCAGCACCAAGAGCTCCTCCAGCGGGCTGCTCTCATTGCCCGCGTCCAGGCTTCCTTGTGGTGTCTGTGCTGTGGCCCCTGGCAATTCCTGGGATCCATTAACGTCCGCCCGGTTATCCAATAAAGTTCTAGTCTTGCCCAGCAGCAACAGCAGAGCGATTGCCAACGCACAGCCGCACACAAAGATGATTGACCGGACCATTTCACGAATAATCAATTGCAGACCTGCAGACGGACGAAGGATATTGTTGAGAGTTTCATCGAATTATTTACTAAAGTCGAGCTTTAAGAGGAGATCGTTTCTCGCGAAGGGCTTGAGGAAAGCCTCGCTGCATTGGCAAAATAATTGTCCTTGTCAATAATAATTTTCTGTTAATTAAAATTAAATTTTCAATTCCATTGATTTCGGTTTGTTCACTGCGGCAATCGAGCTTAAATGCGAACTGCGGACCTTCACACACACGCACTTTGGAAATTTGCATAATTTCACTTTGGAAAGTGTGGCAACGCCAATCAGGCGTAAAATTAACACAGTTTTCAGCGGCTAAAAATGTTGCAAAAGTCCGCCAAAATGTCGGCCTGAGTCCACAGTTAAAGCGAGTTCCCGCCTGCAATGCCTTCTGGGCAATGCGCCACCAAATTGTGTGGCAGATAATTACTGCGCGGAATTAGATCTGATGTGATCGGATTTTCGATTCACCTAGTTTTTTTTACCTATGTTGATGCCACTAGCTGCCCGAGCTGAACTGACGCGACCGACAGTTGCGGCTGGCTCTGGCTGGCGGCTCGGTGCCAGCCGCGTTTAATTGTACAATTAGCACCCAATTGAGCGTCGTTAGCTCGTTGGCCAGAGCCGAGGTGCAAAGTGCCGGCCGTGTGACCACAGCTGCATAGACGGGCAGTCGGATCGTCTACTCGAAGTGCCCCATTCCAAGTGGCATCACTTGATCATGTTCCGTTTGCCTCAAAGGGATAACCATTTCCCGGTTGGCACATGCGCACATGCTGGCCCCGGGCTTGGCCCTACACCCTTGCATGCAATCAACACCTCCATTTCAGCCACCCAGAGCAATTATCGCACAGGCAGGGGAGAGGGGGAGGGACATAAATTTAAATTAAGCCAAATTTTCAGCTGCTTTCTATTTGTTTTTTAGTTTGGCCCTTCTGGCTGCCTTCGGTTGCTCGTGTGAGATTTTTGCTAATTTTTAGCAAGTTGAACTGTAAACATTGTAGCCAAATGAAAACAAATGCAGCCAACACGACGCGTTGCGATGCTGCGGGTGGGCGGCCCAGGGCGTGTGCGGGGCGGTGGGTAAATGATTGTATTAGTTGCTGCAGCTGCCGGAGCAGTCCTTGCAGCAGTTGCACAAAATTTTTCGTACCAGCCAAAACATTTGTCAAATGTAAATTAGCAATGGGATTGTGTAGGGGTGTAGGGGGAGGGGCGGGGCCCAATGCTGCTGCCTGGTGCTGCCTGCTGCTGCGGTTGCTCGCCAGAGGCTCGGCGCGGTGCAAATCGCATAAAATCACACTTAATGCCCGCAGCCAGTGCAGCGAGACGTGAATGTCGCCGACAAACAAATGTTTGCATGCGCATGGAAGGGGTGTCGCGTTGCCAAAGGCAACACCTCGGGCCCCCGCCCGAGGGGGGGCTGGCAGGAACATCGAGCACAGGGCTGCAGCCAAATGCGGAAACATTTGCAATTCTCAAGTTTTTCCCTCTATTGTTCCCGATTATCGCATGCGCCGTACCCAGATGTAATCTTTAATTTTCGGTGCAGCACCTACAACTACGGCTCCGCCCAGAAGAACAAGTCCAACTTTAATGGGCACCATTCCAATTGCCGTCGTCCTTGTTGCTGTTGTTGATGCTGCTTGTTGAACCGGGTGCTACCCACGTTGCGTATGAGCAATTTACATGTCGAGTCAGTTGTGCGTCGGTGTGTGTCTCTGTGTGTGTGCGTGTGTGCGTGTGTGCCTTGGCAGCCATTTGCGTTGTATCAACAGAGTTGTCTGTGCTCTCTCAAGCGCATTTCACGCGCAGATAAGGACCTGAAATTTCTGGGAACAAACTTCCTAATGCTCATTTCGGTGCGTAGCCATTGTAAAAATTAATTAAACAACTCGAGCCTACGATATGATCCAGCCGATGCCTTAAAGCGATGAATTCATGTGTGCATACATAATTTCGATTTACTAAAATTTCGCATGCAAGTCCTCAATATTATGATGCAAAACTTAATTGAATTCTATATGAATAAATGAGTAGTAAATAATGGCCCTCTCTTCGGATGTGGCCCAGTTCCAATCGATGATCTACTTCGGGGGCATGTGCCATCAATTTGCAGCTCCATTTTCAAGTCCAATGAACCTGACTCAGCTCGAGAGCAGGTCGAATTAGCAGCTAGGTGTGAACTGGAGCCCGGCTCTGTGGCTGCCGGACGTTCAATGAACTGAATGAGTCGAAGCTACATATCTTAACGGGAATGTGGCACAGTTGACGGAACGGATTAACGCTCCCGTCTGTCGGGCTGTCGGGCTTCCGCTGTCATCTCAGCATTCCAATGAAATCACCCGAAATGTTTTGCGTTTTATTTTATTTGTATAATGACTATGATTATTTTGATTAATATTATTATTGGGTCCCAGATTGGCACTCGCATTTCATTTCGCTGCTTCAGTCAGTCGTCAGGATTTTAATTATGTCAAATTCG
>JABVZY010000307.1:244163-265052 GCA_020883555.1 Drosophila nannoptera
GAACACATTGAGACACTTTAGTTCAAACTAAATGTAGTGTTAAACACTGCATAAGCAAGAATATCTCTTAACGTTTTAATTTTATTTTGTTATATATTTTATTTGCGCAATGCGAGCCCAGACACATACAGAAAAACACACACACGAAAAGCTTACACACACACACACCAGTTGTATTTATTGCATTTGAATATCGCACATCATTCTTTGAATTCTTTGCATAGCACACAACCAAGCATTGGATTCGTTTACCTTTAAATATACATATTGTAATATTATTCAGTAATTTTTAGCGAATCGTAAAATGTTGTATTTTATAATTCTTTTGAATTTAAATCGACGACCTTGAATCATGTGTGTGTGTTGATTACATGCAAACGCATTGCAACAATATGTTTGTATTTTATCGCGATATATATAGCTATATATATATTATATTTTTTTTACTTTTATTCAACATTAAATATCTACAAAATGTTTACTTAGTTTTAAAGCAAATGCATATTTAGCTCGAGGTACATAAGTTCGAATTGTTTACACCAAAAATATTAAAATAAACAAAAATTGTGAATATTTTTAAATTGTATGCGTTGACGATTAAATATATGTAATACACTGAATACGAAAGAAAGTGAAAAAGTAAATGATCAAACGAAGAAAACACACAAATACAAGAACAAACTTCAATTAACAATAAACAATAAAATCAATTGCAAGCAACATATTCGTTTAACAACAATTACAAAGCCAATAAAATGCTTCATTGAGCAACAAATAAAAAGCAGCATATTTTCGAATGACACTGTGTGTCCTCGGCTGACGTCATGAAAGCAGCTATAAGGTTACAAACACGAAGAATATATAAACAGAAATCATAAGGGTAACATACAGACAGACACAAATGCACGTACTGCTTAGATACATTCGTGTGTGTTCTATTTGTCCTTGCGACAACAACAGTCGGTACATTCTATTGCTAGACGCCGCCACATCCGAGTATTATATCAATTATTCATGTACGTATGTCCCGGCGTGAAGAACCCCAGAATGGTTTCGTTTCGAACAACCCCCGCCACACCAACAATCGCAAAGTCCAGCCGAAGCCTGAGCTCCCTTGAACCCTCTCGAACCTACTCTAGTACTCTGTTTAATGTTGTATTGAATTCTACGTACATACATATTTATGTATACAACAAATATATATATAAACCGAAATGCAAGAAGGACGTGAACGATAACAAAATTAATGAATATTGTATTTGATATTAGCTGTTTTCAAAACAAACATAAGAACACAATTCAAAAGAGAATCTTAAGGGAGAGCAGAAACTTAAAAAAAATTATATGTAATATCAAAATTTCGTCGAACAGCTAAAAACAAAGCAAAAATGAAAATCTTGAGAAAACAAACGTAAACAAATAATTGTACTTTTGAAAAAATGAAAAGACAACTCAAAAACAAAAAAAATATATAAAAAATAAAATCTACATGAGGCACTTGTAACAAAATAGCACTGTTTTATTAAAATGAAAATTGAAATACATATTAGCAAAACAAAACCAAAAAGAAGTTTGAAATGGCGTAGTTTTAACTCAACTGGCTGATAAAATCGAAACTGTAGATATATCTCAAAATACTGATACATTTACATTCGCTTCTAATTGGATTTTTATTCAGATTGAAAATATTTTTGTTCACTCTCTTTCTTAGTCTTACGGTTCAATTAGTATCATTCAAGGCACTTTTCATACAAAGGCATACTTATAAGGCTCTAGTATATACTTTCCACTATTTTTACGTAATCTAATACCAGAATTTTTTCACACTATTGCGTTGCCTGCCCCCATCCGGTCTTTTATCAGTTGTATTTGAGGGCGCAACTTCGCTCGAGGGGGGCGCAGAGAGCCCCAGTGCCCCTTCCGGATGCCTGTTCTTTGTTGAGTTGCGCCTGCAGGATCTTCTGCCGCAGGACATACGGCGTTGTACCCGTCGTGGATTGCTGTCTGCATTCGTTCGCCTTGTTCTTCTCTCGCTTTGCATCGGCTCCCCCAAACAGTTTTTCGTAAGCATTCTGTAAACGCAGCTCATCCTGTCGCTGGACGCTAAAGCAATCGCTTGCATTGAGCAGTCGGAACTGCTGCAGTAACAGTAGCCGCTGCAGGTCGTCGTTGCTGCTCGATGTGGAGCTGGAGGAGGGCAAAGGAGTGCTCGAGCCGCTGCTCTGTGACTGACACTGAACCTGACCTTGCGTTTCCATGCGGCTGGCGGCGCTAACGCGTTGCTCGTAGAGACGCCGGTTGTCAGTGTATTCACAATTACTGTCGTTCCGGTAGTCATCGTTTCTGCCCAGCTCCCCGGTATCCCAGCTCAGAACCTTGACGCGATTCTCACGCTGCCTTTGTTGCGGAGCACTGGCATAGGAGCTGGAGCAGCTGGAGCAGTGACTCAGTGTGGTCGTTGCAGAGTTTCGTCTGCTGAAATTACGTGCCAGCTCGCTTTGGGAGTGGCCCAAGCCCAGCGCCGCTTTGTTCTTGGGATTGGCTAGTTTCACGAACTGTGTGGGGTACAGGCTTTGTCTGGATGATGACGTCAACGATTGGAGATCACTGGGCAGCGACTTTTCCTGCTCCGAATGCCCTCTGCCAACTTGCTTACTCGACTTCAATATACTGCTGCTTCGGCTGCCAGCACTGTGGCCACAATAGCACCTATTCATTTCGCTCCGGCACTTTGACTATTACAATATATTTAGTAATAAAGACTTGATCTGCGTCGCGTTGTTGGATCCCCAAAAATATATATATATGTGTGCTCATAGAATGCTCAACGATGACTGGCGAGAGTGGAGGGGCAACCGGTTTGCGCGCTCAGCTAACGCCCTGACATCACCAACGACTGCAGCCGCAGCTGAACCATCGGCGAGCGCTCCCATGCTCGAACACCGTTAGCTGGTCTAACTGCCGGCTTACCTCGTATGTTTATGTTTGAACAACAATTGCGACAGTTTCCATAGACACATGCCGAGCGCACTTGTTCCAGGTCCTCGTGTTGCATTTTAGCCATGCTTTTTTTTTCCAGCTCACCACCAAACAAATGACTTAGGCAACAAACTTAAATTATGGCCTATTGGCGGTGTCTTGCGTCAGTGATTAGAACTAATTGGTTAGCCGCGATTGCCATGGGAAATAGCTGGTATTTGAGGTGTCGAAATAAAACGGGATTCCTTTGCTGTATTTTACGTTCCAATTAAATATTATTTCCACTTGACTTCAATGATGATGTCAAATGAACCGTAAAAGGGCTCGAGAGAATACTAGCTATAAGTGTGCTATTAGTTAGAGTCTTCCACTAAATATCTATGAACCTTTCCATCCTCAGTTTATTAAAACCTATTCAACAATTATAAAACTGTTCTTATATATCAACAGTTGATACCATTAAGTCTTAAAAGCATTACAGTTTCAAACATACCTTGAGGTCATAAATGAAGGGCTTACGAACTAGCTGTTGTTACATTGAAAACCGCCCTTTAATGGTTGCAACATGCAACCAAGTTTTGCCCACTACCGGCTTTATAAATGGCACCCCAATTAAAACTGTTCAATCAACCACAAAGTTTGCGGAAAGGGCATTACGGGGTTGTTCCACTGCAAATCGTCGTACGAAATTATGCCTGAATGCAACCAGAGTAAGTCACAAATGGACATGGATATTGGTTGCATTTATAAAAGCGGTCAAGCAAAGAGCCAAAGTTGCTGCCTGCTCCGTACAGACAGGTGAATGCAGGTTTATAGCCTAAAGCTTATACTAGTCAGATTGAAACTTCAGTATATGTGCGGCCTGGAAGCTTTTTTTGGCGGCGTAGCCGAAGCTTTGTATATAACTCGGTCGCTCAGAGCATCCCGCGCTCATACCGTTGTGATAAGTCGTCGCGAGGAGCAGACCCGCTCTGTTCAAATAGCTGCATCAGCCGCAGAAGCAGAAGACGAATCATTGTTCGTGGGCTTGAATCTGATTGCACGCGCTGGAGAATTGGAGTATTTAATTGGCCACAATTTAATCTATTGCTACGAGATTTCGCACTTCGCACCCGACTTCGCGCCATCACCATGTCAAAACATTCGCAATTCGTATGGCTGCTGCTAATCGCTGCGGTTGCGCAGGAGACCGCTAAAATTGTAACGGCCGCGCCAAATTTGCGTAAGTCAATTTAGTAGCTTTATTCACAATAGCAGCAAGTGCGAATTGCGATTTCGTTAGCCGTGTTAGCCGTGTTAGCTATTTGCACAGCGAGCTTTAGCTTTGGCTTTAATGTTTGCGGCTCTCTGTTTTAGCCGCTGGGCCACCAGCACAGTTTATGGCCAAAACGTGATCTCTACTCTTTATGAGTGGACTGCTTATTTGCATAGGTATTTTACCATCAGTTGGAAGGTCACAGTAGTATCCTCTAATCGCTCACCCAGGTGACGAGCCCGATCAGTCATTTTATGGGCCATCGACTTACACATCTGCATCGATAGACAGCAATGGGATCGTTATGCAATCGAAACTGGTTGACAACATGAAATATCGATATCGACCAATAAACAAACGGGTTTGCACTCAGTCAGTAGACCACTTCCGCTTACGATGACACATATTTTACAAGTTGGTTATGCATGACGGTTAGTGACGGTGGTGGGGGTTTTCTCTGTGTTGCCGTAGGTCATGAGAAGCTTGATCTGGTCACATCTCCAAGATAAATTCGTAGCCATGCGCTACAACTTGACATTGAGAGCCATTAATATGCTGCCTTTTTTGTTGTTTTGTTGCCTCATTTAAGTCAATGGCTTAAACTCGTTTTGTGGCCAACGAACTCTATCTTAAATACTACCAGTGATCAGGGCACCTTTTGAATTTCAGCTGACACAATTACACACTTCCGCAAGTCTCCTCAATGTCATGATCAAAGTTAATAATCAATAAAAACAAAACACTTTACTTATAGCTGACAGCTTCCCAAAATGCAAGCGCGACGCAAACTTTGACAAGTGTTTGGTGGACGCTGTCAATGAGGCCATACAGTTGCTTAAAAGTGGTAAGGGTTAAGATCTTCTATCCTACAGATTAGGTACTACTAATTGAATCATCATTGATAGGCAACAAAGAATTCGGCATTCCACCATTGGAGCCGCTGTCCGTGAAGAAACTTGTTATAGACGCCGGTAATGCGCCGATAAATCTTCGTCAAGCCTTGAAAAATGTGAAGGTGCATGATATGATCTCGACCAGCAAGATTCAGCGATATAGGTAATTTCCAGAATGCATCGAATTTGAGGTCAACTATTAAATTTGTATTCTTCAATTATTCTTGTGTTGCAGAACCGATTTGGATAAACATTTGATAATTTGTGATAGCAAAACGGATCGGATTGAAATGATTGGCGATTACGAAATGTCAGGACGTATTTTATTGCTACCTATTACAGGACATGGCAGAGCCAATATAACGTTGGTCAATACCAAAATCGAACATCGTTTGATCGGAGAGCCCTTTGAGAAGGATGGTGTGAAGTATATGCGGCTAAAGGAGTATCGTGTTGCCATGGAACCTAAGAGGGTTTATTTACAATTTGATAACCTTTTCAATGATAAAACCTTATCTGAAGGAATGAATCGTTTCCTCAACGAGAACTGGGAGACGGTCTTTAACGAGCTGAAATCTGGTTATTCTAAGAGTTTTGGCCTGTTATTTAGGGAACTTTCCAACAAAATTTTTGAAAAAGTTCCGTTCGATAATATATTCATAAGTTAACATACTTTTAGGTTAGTTTTTATAATTGCATGTGTATCACTTACATTTGTTATGGCTTAATATATAAATTATATAAAATAGATTTCGGATTTAATTAATATTTAAGTACAATGCTGTAAAGGTATCAATGGAAAGTAAAGGAAACACACGAAAACATTTGTAGTTCAATCATTTTAAGACCAACATTTGAAATTTCAAGAACATTGGCGCCAATGAGTCTATCGATATTTTTCTTGACATCTGTGATACGATTAATCGCTCGATATATATCATAACTAATATTGCAGTTTTGGCACTTTCTTAGCGCAAAATATTTCTATTTGTTTAGCAAATAATTGTGTATTTTGGGCAAGCGCACAATCTTTCGAATCGCCTGCCTACATGGCAGAAAAAAAAAGCTGCATGGATGGAACGGTGCCAGAGACCAAATATCAAAAATTAGCCAGTGAATACTCAAAGGTAACAGCAACAGTTTACGCCCCATGAGAAAGCGCATTAATCTAATTTAATCCACATCCGCCTCCGAACAAAGCTTCGTGCCCAGGCGCAAGTTTTGAAGAAAGCGGTGCTAGAAGAGCAGTCGAAGGAAGCTAACTTACGTGAACAGCTCCAACAGAATGCAACTTCCCTAAGACGAACTGAGCAGGAGGTGGATTCGCTGGGCTTTCGTAATAAGCAGTTGGAATCGCGAGTCTCTCAGTTGCAACAGGAACTTTTGATGCATGAGCAGTCACGCAAGAAAAAGGAACCAACCAAGCGCGCCCTCTTAGGAGGCCTCAAATCAGAACCACCTCATCATGAACCCCAAAATGTAAGCGCCGCACAGGAAGCTTTAATATTTGAGGAGTTACAGAAAAAAATTATGGAAAACGCACAGCTGACATCCCAGGTAAATAGAACAAGATAACGATAGAACAAGGTACGAAGAAAAAATACTAATTGCTTCCTACAGATAGATGACAAGCAACGAGACTTGTTGCTACACACAGAACGTATTACGGATTTGGAAGAGAAGCTGGAGAGACGAACCTCCGACCAGAATGAATTGGAGAAACGCTTGCGTAAAGAAATAGAAACGTTGCAGCTTAGAAACTGTGAACTCGAAACAAAGTTGGTTGACGCTGCGAGCATGGTAAGCAGTACTCAATAATTAACACAATATTGTCCGTTACATGTTTTGATATGTTTACAGCTTGGCAGTGAAGATGCTTTGAGCGCAACCGGCAGCGATAGCACGCCGCTACATAATATTCAGCAACAACACAACACCAATTTGGCCTTTTCGCTCACTGCCGAAGAACGCATTGCACTACTGGAAAAAGAGTCGGCGCACTGGCGGGCCCAGTACGAAGTGATTAAAGTGAACCAGAGCTTAAACTCAAACTCAACTGCAAATATGGATCCAAGTAGTATATGTAGTTGCAGTACAGCTGCAGCCGGTATTACTGTTAAACAATGCTGCCTCGAAAACAAAGCCGGCCAGCGAGCACGAGACTCGCTTCAAGAGCCACAGGAGCTGCCATCCAAAGAGCAGTTTATTTATAATGCGTTTAGCAAAAAGTACGAAGAATTGTTACGGCTAAAGGCGCTGGCGGAGTCTCGTCTGCGATCGTTTGAGCAAGAAGTTTTGCATTTGCAAATCTGCTTGGAGAATGCCACACAAGAACTGAAAGCCAAGGACGAACAGCTGTCTAGTCTAGGAAGCGCATTGCAAATGCTCGAAGAAGAATTGGTAAACGCCATACAGACATAATATAACTGATCGTCACTAAATAGATATTCTTACAGGCCACTACACGGTACAACTACGAGGAACAGATCAGTGTTCTGACAGAACAAGTGATTAGCTTAAGCGAACAGTTGGCTGCAAGCAAATGAAATCCATCTGCCCACCGCTTTAATATGTAACGTTAAAATCACTGGCCACTATCGCACTAGCTTCTTTTATACGCTACGCTGACATCTGGTTGGTTTTTGGATAAGCGAAACTACTAGTAAGATTAAATCTAGAGTTGATTATCAACGCCTTTAATAGGGAGATATAATTGATTGATCTCGACTAATAGTTGGCAAGTCACAGATTCAACAACCAATCTAGTGTCTATAGGATACCATGGCCAACATTTCTGAATTGAGAACTAATGCAGTCTGTACATAGCTGGACATAAAAATGTATATCTTTGTGTTTAAATATTTCACTAAAGTTTAACAATCAACATTATATGTAAGTAATTTATTTACAATTTTATTGAGAAAGATGAGCCACACGAGCATCCTTGCTCAGCCAGTGGATTGGCAAGCATTCGAAAGCCTGCACGTATCAACTCGCTATGATAGTCCACAGTTGCTCCATTGCAGTATTCTAACGATACGTCATCGATTACTACTTTCGCCTTGTCGTCGCCAAACTGAAGATCGTCATCATTCAGTTTGGTGTCCAAATCAAATTTATATTGGAATCCAGAGCAACCGCCACCCTCAACGGTAATACGCAAAAAGCTGCCATCGTTGCAGATCTCCCGCAAACGTTTCAAACAACTGTCGCTCACCACCAGCTGCCGTTGTGTATGTGTTGCTGGGGCAGAATCTTTTGCCGCTGCATCTTTGGCGGCTGCATGCAGTGGGTTTGCCGCAATAGATAATTGTCTACGTAATTTTAAGCTTGGTTACGTTTTTTGGGCTTATTCTGCATTATCTTTACCTTTTCAATGTGGATTTTGCCAGCTGACGCAACATGTAAGCCATGTCTAAATTGTGAAAAATTAAGTTACATCAATTCAGATGTCTACAATCTCGTAATCAAAACAATATTGGCAACAGCTGCTTTCGTTTGGGTCTTTCGATATTATACCATATTCGCTGCGAGAAAACCGATAATTGCTCGAATGCATAGCTGTGTTTGCGCTTGTATTTAATTTGTTGGCGTGTCTAGGCGTTTTATACGTTGGCTTTTGACTTTGTTGTCAGAAAGTGATATTGTAGGGTCCTAGTAAATGTATATTCTCAGTGTTTAGTAAAAATTTTTTTTAAATGGCAACGAAGTTAACAGTAAGTGGTAAACTGGATACACACAGGAAGACGCACTATAAATTTGCTGACCCCGAGCGTGTTAAAAAAGATCTCGAAAACCAGCGTCGTATAACTCGTTTACAGCAGGTAAGACGCAGTTACGTTTATTGTGTTATGCTTCAATATTTCACGGCTCTTTCGTTTGTTAAGGTACGAGAGAAATCAAAGTGTCTGGCTCGTCAATTACGAGAAGAAGTCGCAGCAGAGCAAGAGCGTCAGCAAAGAAACCTGGAGAAAACAAAAAAGGAAGAGCAAGAAACATGGCGTGAGTATGTTGTGGCCAAAAAATGTCACGACTACCGTACATCAATGTTTCAGGTGGGTGCCGCCCATCGAGCCGCCCAACTTGAAACTCAAATAAATGAAAAACAAAAACAGCAGCGCGCCGAAAAAATAGAAAAATGTCGGCGTCTTGCAGCTAAACGATCAGTACAGTACAAGCCAACCAATATTTTTCGATCCCCTCTTACCCGTGGTATGAATATGCAAGGACGTGCCACTGCAAGCACTCAGACGTCAACTCTACCGGAGTCGGAAATAAGCATAGGAAACAAATTGTGCAATAAGAAATCTAGCCCATTTTCCAAGAGGCGAAATTCGTGCAAACGCAAACGGCGCACTGGTAGTAGTGGAAATCATCACGAGAAGGAGGGCGAGGAAACATCTAGTAGCAGCGATTGCAGCGAATCTGAGCAGAAAACAAATGAAGACAGTGGAATTATCTTAAAGAAGACTCCTGCAGTTATCATGCACGTGGATGACGAAAGTGAAGATTCAATGGAAAGCTGCAAACGCGATGGCATTGACATAAACGATTTACATAAGGCCACAAATCGTAAATTCAGTCGTGTTGTTCGACCATCAACTACAAGCTCGTCTGGACTTCCGCCATCCGTAACAGCAAAATTATCTGATGCTATACCTTCCCGACCTCGCTTTACAAAAATTAGCGACTTGGTACGACGAACGGACGATATCTTCGGTGCCCGAAGTACACAGCAAAGCAAGGAAAATACTTACGTGCCACCCGAATGCTCCTCGAGATCATCTTCGAAGTCGCCTAGAAAAACAACTCAACCTATATTACAACCTACCTCACCGAGAGTATCTCCCAGTAGACCAGCAGCTGAGCCACCAATATATTCTAGTCATGAGGCTCCAGTAATCAAGGATCACCCGTCGGATGCTCAAAAACGTTCGTCGTTGCAGGCTAGCAACAAAGTAATAGATGCGGGTCTTAATCGAGGTGCGGAAAATAAGACAAGTTCCTCAGCTCAAGTAAATACTGACAGCTCTGCGAAGACGAAAACTGGCCAGTCGGTGGAAGGTACAGATGCGCAGAAATCCCAAAAGGATCAGCCAATGAACCATAATCATATGTATCAGATGCATCAGCCACCTATGGATCCGATGCAGATGCAACAAATGCATATGCTGCAAATGCCTCCGTACATGCATCCGCATCCTATGTATGGGCCACAAATGGTGCCACCTTTTAATATGATGCCTTATTCCATGCCGCCTTTTCCTGTGCCAACCACAGGCCCGTATGTATCACAGTCGATATCTACTTCACAACTACCCGTGCCTACGGATACTGCTGCAACATCTGCTTCCTCAAAAAAATTGGGAGGTACGAGTAATACAACTGGACGAGTTCAGTTCTACGATCACAATAACAAATATTTTCGGAATTATAAAGCGTCTGAACAATTTGTGCAAATAAATCCACAAAACAGCACAAATCGTAATGCCATGGAAAACGCACGCATTGAAACCGAGATGAACCAACAACGCGAACAAGAAAAAAACTGTATGCGGTAAGTACGAGAGAACGAAATATGAAGATTGTTATTTCTAGTCCAAAAATTGCACAGAGAAATCGCTAATGAACGTGGTAAAAAAGCTCTGGAACGAGAGCAGATTCGCCGACATTGTGCTGAGCTAGAAGAGAAATTGGAGGCGTTGACGCAGAATCATTCACAACTTTTACCACGTGATGTAAGTCGATTATATTTGAAAATCAGTTTAACGATAAAAATTTAATATATTTCTTTCGAATAGGGAAATTTAATTCCCAGTCATCGTTTCGCTGATTTGGCATTGCGACGTGAGCAGAAAATGAACTCAGCTTTGGAGGAGATGCTGCTGCGTCCGGCCATTGTAACCTGTCCTGAAATTACCGTAACCAAAAACATTTCACCTCGCAAAGGACAAATACGTGACAAGTCATCTGCAGCCGAGGCCATCAATGTGGGCGACCCTCTGAATAAGTTAGACGACGCTGCTAGTACAGCGAGTGGTTCCATTCTGTTGGACTACGTAAACGACCAGAGCAATCAACTACGAACAGAGCTTAAAGGAATGCAATCCAATACGGAAAAGTGCATTAAATTAAAGAGTTTGCTGCAGCGCATAGAGAAAATTCGAGCACAACTACTAGCGGAACTCGAAGCAGGCGATGTAAATAAGAATGGCAATGCTCAAAAGGTCATTGATTCAATACGTAAAGAACGCGCTACTATAAATATGGATAATGCATCCGTTATGAACCAACGGGAATTGGAATTACAGAAGAAGGAGGAACTTTTGGAACAGCGCTTACGTTTGCTTTATAAACAACAAAAAAAGTGCGACGATAAGGAAAATGGGAAAAGAAAAAAGGATGATACCCCAGTAGAGATTATTATCAAGGTAAAAAGCGACGGCACCATAAAACAGTGTATCCCCAAGGAAAAGTGCCAAGAGAAGAGTAAAGTCAATAGTGTAGAAAATAAGGCAGTGCCAACTTCACAATCACCATCAGGAGTGAGTGAAAAGCAACCGACTGCAACTGAAGCAACTGCTTCAACTCAGAGAACACCTGAAAGTCAGCGGCAGGATTCTATAGATTCCAATTCTACATCATATCGAGAATTGCCGCCTGTGAACTATAAAAATATAAAACCGGCAGAGTCTGTCTCCGCACAGCCCCATTCATTGCATCCAGTGGTCGCTCACTACGTGGATCGCTTACTGGGCATGTCGCGTAGCAGCGTAGAAAAATTGTGCGTTAGCACATCAGACGTACCTACACCATCGGATTCATTAATAAACAGTCCTAGGAACATATCATCTGATGCAGAGGTGAATGCAACACTGATTGACAATCAGCGTGTTGCGCGAGTGCAGGCATTTATCGAAGAAAATCGTTGTTTCGTAGATGAGCTAGAAGATACGCTGCGGAACCAACAAAGAGGGCATGACGCGCTGCAACAAGAAACGAGCGAGAATCGCCCCACATTCGAGGAAGTCTGGGACAATCAAAACAAACAACAGGCGCCTCAGCCGCAGCAGAAGCAACAGCAACCACAGGAGAAAGAACCGAAGCAAAAATCACAGGAGAAAAAGAAAGTTGAGATAGTTACGACAAGTAGCCGATCAGCTAGCGTCAAGACAGCAGTTTCTATGCCTCCTCAAGAAGTGAGTGCCTCCTCAAGGAGCACAGCTCAGTCGGTGACCAGTAGACCAAAAACAGAGCAAGGAAAACAGAATCAAGCGACCCTTACTACTCGCACCACTGAAATACAAAAGCAACGAACTGTAGAGATCAGCTCCGTAAGTGGCGGAACTAAATCTCAAGTCTCACCAAAAGAGTGTGCAGCACGTCAAATGGAGCGTTATGCCGAGCTCACGGAAAACTGCACTCAGCGCATTGCGGAATTAACTGAACTCATAACCAAAGTGCGGGAGGAGAAGCAGCGATTAGTGGAGGTTACGCTAACTTCCGCCAGTGAAGGTGATCGTCAATCCACCGAGTATCTTGAGCTACCAAATTTACAAGTACAGGAAAAAACAATACGCTCTCGAACGGCGTCCGAGCGCAGTGAGAGCCATAGCACCTCTGTGTCACATTCTGATGCCCTTCCGCTACAGAAAAATAAGCCAACTGGCGCCAGTCTCGATAGTGGCATATCCATTTCAAGACCTTTGACAGCATTGGGCCAGGAGCCGCCAGAAGCAGAGCCCATATCATTGCCGCCAGCCTCGCAGTGCAGCTCATTACGTCGCGCCAAACTGCCGCCTGCCACCATACGGCGGTACAGTCCACAGCTGGCGGTTGAGGAGCAGACGCATGAGCTCTCGACTATTACGGAAGTGGACACACCAGGGCAGTCGCATATGGTGTGCGCCACTCCAGCAGCTATTCCCTTTCCAACGTTCGAGGAGTATGCACAAGAGATACATCTAGATATGTCGCACATAGACGCGGATCGAAGCATGCGATTGCAGCATGTGTTCGAAAAGGTCATGCTAGCTATCAAGAACCGCGGACGTGTGGTTGACTATCGGGAATTTCCCAGCATCAGCGCCTATCTGAATGAGATGACCGCATCGACGATACAGGTACATGTTGAAACAGACGAAAACTCGTTGCAAGCAGAAGAAATTTTGAAGCGAATGCGTGTGCCCCATGTATCCATACGCGAGTTTCCCAGCAGACGCGAATATGTGCAGCGCCTACTCGAAAATGAACCAGTCGAGCAACGTGAATTGATTGACAGTGCCAGCCTGGAGAGCAGTGATTCCTTCAATGTGGAGGCCGAGCTCCGTGAAAGGCAATTGTTGAAGTCGTCCTTTAGACGAGAGCAAATGTCAAGTGTGGTACACGACTTAGCCATGGCCAGCAGCACACTTCGTGAAAGCGCTCCGCCACCAATAAACGCATATACGCCGAACGAGAGCGGTGTCGAACCACTGTCCAGATCGCCGGGCCGCATTGAAGGTAATGAACGCACTGATATGCAGCGGGCAGGCAGTAGACCCCAGAAAAATGCGAAGAACGTCAGTGGTTGCGCGACTTCACCCGATCACCAGAGGAGTCATAGGATTACCGGCGATATTGTCGATCAAGAGTTATATAAGAGCTCTGCAGACACACCGCAGGATGTCAGCCAAATAGGACGTTCGCTTAATCTCCGTGAGTTTCTGACCAAAGAATTACTAAAGCACCGAATCAGTCACAAAAGCGCGGAGAGTTCGGATGACTCGTTAAAAAGCAACTTTCTGCAATCAATAATTAACTCACTGTCTCCCAGCGCACCGACGTATGGCCAAGCAGCAAATGGAACCAATGATCGGCAAAAGACCTCTACGCCGGTAGGCTCGTATCTCTCGACGCAAGAAAATTCCGTTTCCGTGCGCAGCGACGACACGCAACTATTTTCTGGCGAGAGTCGACTCTCAGCTGTGGACTATGCCGATGGCACACCGCCCGTGCCATATGATCATCAGCAAGCGTCGCCCACAGGCAAGTCCTCAGCGTTTCGCAGTTCAAAAATTGCGGGATACGCTGATAGGTCAAAGCGGAAGTAATGCCAAATCATTTTGTTTAATTGCGATATATTTGTATATATGTTATTACCCCATTATTTATGATCCTAATTGCAAGATTTACCAATTATATGACAATGCCACTTTTATGAGAGTTATTTATATATATATTTTAATAAATTTGATTTTCTGCATGTGTTTTTACACACAAAATTTCACAACGTGTTCTTTATTTGGATAATATCCTTGATTGTTTTTTAAATGCTTAACACTCAATTAAATGAATAAGTCTGTTACTAATAATATTTTTAACTGGGCAAAATGAAAAACACTGAGTACATCTAAAAAATTGTGGCCAACAGAAGCCCCATGTTTCTTCCCCAAGAACAAAAGGCTTATCTTTTTTGCACGAGTATAAAACCGAACCAAGAAGGTTTTTAGAGTAAGTAAATTTTTAAGTAACTTTACAATCTTTGAGTCTTGTGTTCTCACAAATTCTCACATATATAAAATATAGAATTTGCTCTATAATTATGCCTGGAATTCCGAACGTTTTCTGTGATTTTTAAGCTTAGAGCTAAACACTTCGTAAGTACAATACGTTGATTCATATAAACTATAAACTATTGGGCACCATTGCTACATTTTAGTGAACGTAAGTCAGGAAACTCATGGGAGACAAACACAAACACTATAACAAAACGAACATATAGACTTTGGTAAAGGTTCACAATGGAATTCACACTCCTAATGCACTCACTTGGTAGACAAAAAGTAGAAAATTATATGATAGTTTTTGTGCTTAATAAGCCTTTACAAAATGTTCCGAGTCCAGTCTTTGAGGAGCTTGAATGCCAATGAGATAAATGCGATATTAATCCTGCTGCTCCTCGCGCTCTTGTTGCATGCGCTGGAAAGTGTTGCGGGCCACAGTCTTGAGTGCATCAGCCTCTGCTCCAGTAGCCTCGACCATTTGTCGAAAAATTCCATGCGATTTCTTCAGGAGCAAGTGTGGTACATCGAATTCAACTGCATGTCCGGCATCCATAACAATTATGCGATCCGAATCCATGACTGTATGCAGCCTATGTGCTACAGTCAACACAGTACACTGCTTGAACTTGACACGAATCGTGCGTTGAATAAGTGCGTCCGTTCTAAAAATCAAAATTTAAAATTAGACAAATACACGTCTCTTAGTCTATTGGCCACTCACTGTGGATCCACATTGGCAGTTGCTTCATCTAGCACTAGAACTTTGTTGTTACGTAAGATCGCGCGGGCTAAACAGAGGAGTTGCCGCTGACCCACACTGAAATTACTGCCATGCTCGGTAACCATGAAATCCAGGCCGGGAATTGCCATCCGTAGTTCAACATCTTCGATGGCACGCCAAAGATCTGCATCACTGTACCGTTCAAAGGGATCCAAATTATACCGAATTGTAGATGAAAATAGCACCGGATCTTGTGGTATAATGGAAATGCGAGTCCGAAGTGTCTCCAGGGATATTTCACCCGTCTCTATGTCGTCTATGAGGATCTTTCCCTCAATATATGCCAACCGAAAGAGTGCGCCGATGAGCGAGGATTTTCCAGCACCCGTGCGACCCACAATGCCCACCTTCCAGCCTGGTTCGATAGTTAAGCTAAGATGCTTGAGTACAGCCGATCCATTGGGATCATAGCGGCAACTCATGTCACGTAGTTCAACCTGCCCAGCCGAAGGCCATTGTGGGGGCGGTTCGCTACCCGTCGATGTTGGCTCTTGTTCCAATTCCGTGTACTGCAGCACACGCTCCACGCTGGTCATCTGCTGTAGTGAATCGGCCACCTGACGAACACCATACTGCACCATGCCCGTGAGTATCATGGCTTGCGAAATAGCCAGGCCAACATTTCCACTATATGTGGCTGAGAGCGTTTATCAAAGATTAAATACTGTCACCAATCATTTAAGATTATAAACTCACTTTCACTACTGATGATAAAACTAAATGTTACACATGTGAGAAAGACGCAGCTGACACAGTCCAGCCAAAGGCCCAGAGCTGTGTTAACATCCATGGTCAGCTGCCAGACGCTGCTATGCACATCCTGCAGCAGATCGAATTCCTTGGCGACCACATCCTGCAATTGCCGTGATCGGATAATGGCAAGACCCGACAACGAGGAACTTAGGTGGGAAAAGACAGGACTGCGGCAAATGCCTTCAAGTCGTTTGAGATCCTGCGATGGCCTCATGTATAGCTTCAGTATTAGCATATCAATGACAGCTACCGCAAGCATTGCAGCGATAAGGATTGGATTCATTACAGAGATCACAATCAGTATGCCAAACATGACCAAAGCAATCTGTGTAAAGTCCATCATGGCACGGGGTAGAAGCTCATCTATGGCGCCCATGTCTTTGGAAAACCGATTAAGTATGCGGCCAGAGGGATTCGTATCGAAGAATCGCATGGTTGCATGCAATATACTGCTAAACATTCGATCGTGCAGCACCTTGGACGCATGCATGCATATTTTGAAGAACAGAAACCCACGGAAGCAACTCATCACTACGACTCCAATGATGAGAGCGCCGTAGATGTACAAACATTCGTAGGTGGTAAAGGTGGTGGGTTCTCCTTTAGATCTGTGGTCTTCTTGTTGCGTCCAAGTATTAGCAAAGTAATCGGAGCAGCTGCACACCACTTGCGACAGCAACATAATACAGACCATAAAGCTAAAGCTGCAAAAGGTGCTGCCGGCATGAAAGTATTCGAACCACACTCGCAGCGATATAGTGCCTGATGCCTGAGCCTCGGCAGCTTCATCATCATCGTCGACTTCGCCTTGGTCCGTGCTATTCAGCTGTGAGAAAAAAATTAATAAATCTGCAATATATATATGAATTGTATCGCTCACTGATTTGCTTCCATGTGTGGAATTGCTGTGTTTCCGTAGTGGCTGATAACCATCCGCTACGCCATCAATATATGGTATATCATCATCATCCTCTACGTTCGAGTGTGCACTTAGTGTTGCAACAGATGAAGCATGCAGGCTGCCAGCCGTTCCATTCGCCTCTTTTGGACGCTCCAACAGTTTTGCGAAGTCCAAGTCACTATTAACCAGATCCTCATAGGTACCTTGCCGCAAAATGCGACCTTGATCCACTATGACAATCCAATCAGCTTCAGACAAGAAGTGTATCTGATGGGTTACTAAAACTCGGGTTGCCTTTTGCTGGGCCAATCGGCCACGCGGTCCGATAACCTCGTCGAACAGATGCCGACCAACATGGGCGTCAACAGCACTTAAGGGATCATCGAGTAAATAAATTGTAGCTGGTTTGTAAACGGCCCGAGCCAAACTAATTCGTGCACGTTGACCACCAGAAAGGGATGCACCGCGCTCTCCCACAATCGTTTTGTCACCGTTACGCAACTGCTGAAAGTCTGTGGTCAGGGCACAGCACCGGGTTACTTCCTGATACCGCTTGCGTTCGTACTGCTCTCCAACGAGAATGTTATTCCTGACAGTACCTGTAAACAGCCAGGGCTCCTGAGATGCATAGGAGAGTTCACCCTGCATAATTACAGCACCATCAACTATGGGCAGCTCTCCGAGTAACATTTGGAGTAGTGAACTCTTCCCAGATCCAACCGGGCCAATGACCGCACAGAGCTGACCCCTTTCTATCTGCAGATTGAAGTTTTGAAGAGTGCGTTGCGGCTTTTCTTTCTCCCAACTGGCAGACACATCTTTGAGTACCACGGCACAGGTCTCTTCGCCATCTTGCTGCCGTTTATGCGTGAGACCGTGAACCATTTCCTCGCGTCCTTCAAGCTGCAGAAATGCTTGAATGCGGCGCAATGAGACGAACGCCTCGGCTCCGAAAGTTATCGCAAGTGGATACCAAATGGCGGCCACTAATTGCAGGATGTTGTAATAACTAGCTGCCGAAAAAACGAAATCCGCCGTGATTGTCTGTCCCATGAGCGCGGCTGCTGCTAAGGTGATATACAGAGTGGAACGCTCAGTGAATACCATGGTGCTGAGGTAGAATCCGCGCAGATAGGACGCATAACGAATCTGTTTGATCTCACGCCGCCTGGCCTCGGCGACCACTGCCTGGAAGGGTTTCTCCCAAGCATACATCTTGATAACTTGAATGCCCTGGACCAGCTCGTTCATGATTCCAACGCGCGCATCCGTGCGCTCAGCTATACGCATCCGAAGCACCGAAGTTAATTTACTCAACGCCGACTGTATAGGTACTGTTTTCAGGAGAAGTCCGACAACACCCACCAGAGCAGGAATACCAATTCGCAGCCATATCAAATAGCATGTTAGCACCGCCTGGATTGGCATTATCCAAATCCAATGCATGAAAACGAATCCGTAGTCCAAGCGATTGACATCGTTTGAGAGTAGATTTATTAAGTAGCCAGCTGGTGTTTGGCCCGCAGTTTTCATCGACAATCGCAGCGTCTTTCGGTATATCAGAGAGCAACAGGCAATTCGCATTTGAGCTCCCATTAGACGCTGCCGCAGGTCCACGTGATGCACCAGGAAACAGCCTATCAGAGTTGATACCACCAAAATGATACCCAAGCTGTAAATGTCATTCCAGATATAGTGGATTCCCTGCTCAAATGCATTCGATTCAGACACATTAGCTTGCGCCTTTGGATAAAATCCCGTTACATGTTCCTTCACGGGATCATCGCTTCCAATTGAATTCAAAGAAGTGCCTGCAGTAAAAAATTATGAACGAGTTGAACAGAATAGAACAACATGCTGATCCAACTTATACGCACCATCATTTGAAGCGACGCTAAGAGTTGCCACCGCCCGCACTGTACGATTGAGCTCAATGCTGAAGTTTTGGGATTCCACGTGAAGAAGTTGCAATACGGCTGCTGGTTGATTCTGGAACTGCAGCAAAAGTTGTGCTAGTACAGCCGGAATAAGTGTTCTGCAATGAATAACGTTGTAGTCTTCGTGCCACACTATATTCGAAATCAGTCTCTATCTCACTTGATCACTATGTAGATAACAGATATTATGCCGTTAACTATAGTCGGTCCCATGAAGCATCGGAACAATGCATTGCGTAGGCGAGGCTTTTTCGATTTACGGTGAGCTCGCGCCAGCTCTTTGAACCACTCACTACCAAAAGAAGTTATTGAAACCAATGTTTTGTCCATAGCACAGGTATTCGCTTACTCCTCGAGCCGATCGCCAAGCTGTTCCGAGCGATCCTCTTTAAGGCAGGCCGTCAGATCGTCTGTATTCAGACCTTGCCGTGATCCACGGTACAACAGAGGCACAGCCCAGGCAAAGATCAGTTTTGAAAACAGATTCGCCCCTTGGCGAGGATTCTTCCGTTCCGGCTTAACGCTGCTATCCATCCTCTCATGCAAGTGCTGTATCACCTGCTCTTTGCAAAATTTTAATGAAACCAATAAATTTCGCAGCTGATAAGCATGACCGAGCGTGCGCGTAACGTGCGTTTGGCTGGTCACATACTTCCAGCAAGCCTGGTCATAAAGTCATCAGCATACTGACATAGAGTCCTTATCTTTTCGCACTATCACACCATAGCTACAATCAAAGCTGCCGACCTTGTGTCCAATTTTCACTAGTTCTTTGTCCACATTTAATCCTATGACGAATGCTAGAAAATCATTACTTGTATAAACAATTCAAATAACTAACTCTCTTCCATTTTTTAATGATGAGATAACGGGACAGTATTTACTCTTCTGCTTTTTCGGCTACTTATCAGATAATCTCAAATTCGACCTTCATTCATACCCCAAATTTGAGCTCATATACTAAATCATATTGAATATAAACCTTATCTTCCTTCATAAGTTTTAACTCTTGCTGGCAATAATCATAATATAAGAAAGTGCAAGCAGCGCTCACAATGCATAAATATTAAGCACTTTGTGCGCTGAAATTATTTTTTTTAGACTTTCTCTATTATTTATAATCAAAAGAAAGATCCCGATTTTAATGTGTTCTGGGTATAATAATTACTCAGCGTGTGATTGAAGAATTCCATCACGTATGTGTCTGATCATTTTTCGTTTTTCTGCATGCCAATAAAGCAGAGTATCTATCTGAAGTGTATTCACTTGTGACTGAGTACAGGATAATATTATGAGACTTGAGTACACGGTGTGATAAGTGTTATGTTCACTTTATAAACAGAGGCGCATTCATATCGGTCGTTCACTTAATTATTATTTGTTTGGCGTCTGCAATTGATAACGTAAGACATTTGATCGTAAATCAAATTTCATCTGCAGACGTTGGCATTTTCGTAATTCGTATGATAATAACAATAATTTTTATTAATTGTTGTCATTCAGGGCACCGAAGTAAGTATTCTGATCTGCACGTCCTCGATAAGCACAAACAGCTCTAATTTTTAATGGAATTGACCCCGATCCCAACATTTCATTTCATTTTCATTATCAAAATGATACAAATAGATACAGACCGGACTGTTATTCTACGATTGACTCAGTTTCTTTGTAATAAGTGAATGCCTTGCGTTTGATGGAATTAATTACATAGAATTTAAGGGTCAATCGCACTTTCAGTTTCAATGATACTCAATAATGGAAGTAACTTTCATATAAACGAATTGTTTCTTCAGCAAGCTATCAATTGATAAACATTTTTGCACGCCAAAGTTATAAAACCGTTAC
>JABVZY010000307.1:265111-298816 GCA_020883555.1 Drosophila nannoptera
ATTGTGTATGGTTGCAGTATAGAAAAGACAGGGTATATATACAAGTATACAATTTCATGTATAATTTAACCACGAGTGGTGGCCAGGTGTCTGTGTTTACAGGTGTTTGAAAAAATGTTTATCATAAATTCCTTAATATTCATATAATATATAATGATTCATACGATACCGTCTCAGAAGACTGATTCAAATTCTAAGCTTTGGCATTGCGAAACTGAAAGCGAATTGTTTTTGTGTACATATATAATAATATTTTAAAACAAATTTGAGCCGAATTCCATTATTTCATTCAACAAAATCAATTTATTTTTGCATGAAACAACGAAAGTGAAACGAAGCATTAATGACTTTCCAAATCGGATATATATATATATTATATATATATATGAAGCTAACGCTAAATAAACTGTCGCATATGAAGCTATATAAAATTACCTCACTTTCATTCAGGACGCTAAGAACTTGGTTATTGTTAATATATGCCGAAAATGAGTATTTCACCACTCTCTCCCACTCTCTATGCTGCTCTAGCACCACTCACTTATACCCTCTCTTTATCACTTTGTGTTCAATGATATCAACAGTTGTTCTCTCCTCGTTTGTTTACCATAAACCCCGAATCAATCAAAGCCTTGCCATAAATGATAGTAATTACATTAAATATGAGACTGATTGGTGCGATAGTTGCAAGTACAAATACTTGCTATATAGTATTTATACACATTTTGTATGTTTCTACCACATTTACGGATATGATCACGCAAAAATGTCATAGACATGATCTGACCGTGTGTGGCGGAAAGGAAAAGGAAAAATGAGTAAATAATTACTGTTTCAGTGGTAGAATGCTGCGTAGGAATGCTACGGGTCGATGGCCGAATGAAACGATATGCTTAAAAATATCACCATGCACATAGAAGGCAATTCACATATGCAAAAAGAACAAAACTGATATTATGACGTAAACCACATGATAATTGCAGCAAGTCATATCACATTTAGATTAACCTAACCTTCTCTTATTTTTTTCCAATACAATATTTATTGCACTTATCACAATATGCATCTAATTATTTTATGTCGTTCTATATATTTTTTAAACCACTTAAAGCTTACGATGTTGTAACTCGTGCGCGAAGTACACCACGAACCACTAAACACCGAAATTACGAACTACGAGCCCACCAACTAGACAACCGACTCGCCGCACAACCGAATCGCAACTGCCACCGAATGGAACATAACATTCGACCATTGCACGTCAGCCCCTCTATTTCCCCACACACAGAGAGAGAAAAAGAGAACGCGAGCGCCTCTTGGTTTGGCAAACACACCAAACTGCGCACAGAGGGCAGAGCAGAGTGCTGTAGCTGTTCTAAGTGAATTGTGAGAGTACACACAACTACAAAAGCGTGATATTTAATTAAAGGAAAAACTTTTTGTGTTAAAATTGTAAAATTCGCAATTTGTAATTATCATTTTATATGCCTTCATATGCGATGCAAAATAATATTCTTCGCCCATCAACCAGAACATTTTTTTCTAATTTCATTGTATAGTGAAATTGAGAGAATAAAAATGAGGAGAAATAATGAAGAGAAGCCGCAGGGAAAGCCGAATTGCAGCCGGTTCCGCAGAAGTTTGTAATGTTTGAATGTTAAACGATCACTAAAAACAAATCTTCGTCAGCTCCATACAATTCGCATGGACAGCAATATCGAAGGCGAACGCATTTTCAGTCCACTCAGCGTTCGTCGGAGTTTCGTTTATTGGATTTGCGCATACTATTAAGGCACACTGGTCTGAGGAACAGCCAACCAGCTGAGCAGCCAGCAACTATCTGTCAGATAATAGGGCAGGTAGTCAAAAACTTTTGCCAAGCAGTGCAACCAAGGTGCCTCCGATCTTATCGGGCCTTTGCGAGCCCAAACTCTGCATTCGAGCTCTTCGCTCTTTGCATTTCATTTAGCCGTTACCAGTTATAAGGCACAAGCCAGGCAGCATGTCGAATCAGTTCTGTACTGGCCTTGCCCTTGTCGTCGCTCCGTGAGTTGGTCTCGGATTTCGAGGGAGATAATCGAACAGGCACTTTGTTTGCTTTTTGGTGGTGTTGCATCTGCGTGAGTCCGCTGAGGATCTTGCTATAAGGAGATGACCGAGCAGCTGTGTCGTCACGGTCTGCTGCGTTGGGTTGCATACCTGCTGAGGACTCTGCTTCTACGCATCGCGTCTCACTTTAAGATCGATATTCAAAGCAGCTTTCCAAGTGGTGGCCCGCAAGCTGTTCCCAAATATGTGCCGATTCCACGCGTCAAGGGTTTACCCATTGTAGGTACGCTCTTCGATTTAATAGCGGCCGGCGGAGCACCACAGTAAGTCTAAGAGTAAGACCAATTCCTTATTACAAGCACAGTTGATGGTTCATCTAGATTACACAAATATGTGGATGCGCGACATCGACAGTATGGAGCAATCTTTCGAGAACGATTGGGAGGCACACAGGATGCCGTGTTCATATCCTCGGCAAATCTAATGCGCAGTCTCTTTCTGCAAGAGGGTCACTATCCGAAGCATCCGCTGCCGGATGCCTGGAAGCTCTACAACAAGCGGCATGCCTGCCAACGTGGACTCTTCTTTATGTAAGTGGCGCAAACAATGAATTGCAAATCAGTTCATCTACTATTGGGAATTTCTAATTTGAACAGGGACGGAGCCGAGTGGCTGCACAATAGGCGTATACTTAATCGGCTGCTGCTCAATGGCAATTTGAATTGGATGGACGTGCATATTGAGAACTGTACTCGAAACTTGGTCGACACATGGCAAGCGCACACAGAGGAGGCGTCTCGAAATGAGAAGTACTTCGAACTGCCAGATCTGGAAAGGCAGTTGTATCGTTGGTCTATCGAAGGTACGCACAGAAGGCAATCCAATCGATCAGTTCAAACGCCATAACTGTTGAATATTTCAGTACTCTGCTGCATCATGTTCGGCTCGCACATTTTGAGGTGTCCGGAAATGACGTCCGCCCTGGATGGCTTCACAAAGATTGTACACAAGGTCTTTGAGCATAGTTCCCAGCTGATGAGCTTTCCCCCTCGTCTGGCACAGCTTCTGCGATTGCGCATCTGGAGGGACTTCGAGAGAAATGTGGGCGATGTGCTGCAGCAGGGCGCTTCCATCGTTGAGCTCTGCATTGGAACGCAGCGCGGTCAGCCGCAATGCGAGCAGGAGGAGGCCCTATTTCACAAGCTGCAGGCCGCTGCGGTGCCTAGCGAAATGATCAGGCGTATTTTTGTAGATCTGATCATAGCAGCAGGTGACACGGTCTGCATTTTAGCAGCAAAACCCATCTCCTGCTACAATAATTGCCTACCAATTCCCTACAGACCGCCTTCAGCAGTCAGTGGGCTCTGTTTGTCCTGTCGCAGGATATTCGGCTGCAAAAACGAATTGCCGAGGAGCGTGAGGCAGGCGAATCGCAGCTGCTGCACGGATTGATCAAAGAAACACTTCGCCTGTATCCAGTCGCTCCATTCATAGGACGCTATATGCCGCAGGATGTACATATAGGCGGCCATAACATCGAAAAGGATGTCAGTTAGCAGCTCTCTACTCCAGCTCTACAATTATTATCATTTGTATACCTTGCAGACACTTGTGTTGATCTCCCTCTACACCTCTGGCCGAGACCCCACTCATTTCGAGGAACCCCTAAAGGTATTGCCCGAGCGCTGGCTGCTGGCCGCCGGTGATCAGGTGCACCAGGCTCACGGCAGCCTGCCCTTCGCCATCGGACAGCGCTCCTGCATCGGGCGACGCGTAGCGATGAAGCAGCTGCACGCACTGCTCGGAAGGTGTGCGACTCGGTTTGAGATGAGCTGCCTGAACGAGAAGCCCGTTGACTGCGTCTTACGCATGGTGACTGTGCCGGATCAGACCTTACGACTGGCCCTGGCGCCCCGATCCACAGTGGCCAAAAAAGCACCAGTATGACATGTCCCAACGAATGCTTCAATCGCCCTGGCAGGAACGCATTCCTGGATTATTTGATTAAGCCGTTGTCCTTGCCTAGTTAAACCTTATAGAGGATAGTCGATTTCTAGCTTATTTTACGATAAATTAAAAGAATCTCTAGTTAACTAGTTAACCTTATAGAGTAGTCGTTTATAGCTTATTTTACAAAAAAAAAAAAAAAAAAAAAAAAAAATTGCACAATTGAGTTGTTATTTATCTACAAGGATTCCCGTGGTGTGTTCAAGCAGGACAAGTAACTGCCTTTCGTCCGTGCCCTTCTTTCCCTCCGACTGCAGCGCTTCCATGAAGGCATCGCGGGCCAATTGACGCAGTGCCTCTGCCTCGCTGCCGGTAGCCTCTACCATCTGCGCGAATACTCCCTGGGGCTTCTGCAATAGTATATGTGGCTGGTCGAATTCCACCGCGTTGCCCGAGTCCAAGACAATGATACGATTCGAATCCATGACGGTGTGCAACCTGTGGGCCACAGTCAGCACTGTGCAGGCCTGGAACTTTTCGCGAATGGTTCGCTGGATCAGTAAATCGGTGCTAGAAAAGCGGCGAATATAGGGAATACAGACGACATCATCACTTGTGAATACCTACAGTAAGTCCACGTTGGCCGTTGCTTCATCCAGCACAAGAATCTTGTTGTTGCGCAAGATCGCACGGGCCAAGCAGAGGAGCTGCCGCTGGCCCACACTGAAATTGCTGCCTCGTTCGGTGACCATAAAGTCGAGATCGGTAATCGCCGTTCGCAGCTCGACGTCCGCGAGAGCGGACCACAGCTTGGCATCGCTGTAGCGCCCGAACGGATCAAGGTTGTAGCGAATGGTGGCCGAGAAGAGCACTGGATCTTGTGGAATGATGGAAACACGGGAGCGTAGTGTTTCCAGCGAAACGCTACCTGTTTCGATGTCGTCAATATAGATGCCGCCTTCAATATAAGCCAGGCGGAAGAGCGCGCCAATAAGCGAGGATTTTCCAGCTCCAGTGCGGCCCACGATGCCCACCTTCCAGCCAGGCTCGATGGTCAAGCTGAGTCGCCGCAGCACAGGAATGCCCTTTGGATCATACCTTAAGCTCATGTCCCGAAACTCAACCTTTCCGTGCTGTGGCCACATCTGAGGTGGCTCGATGCTGCAACTAGCATCTGATTCCTGCTCCAGCTGTGTGTACTCCAGGACGCGCTCCACACTGGTCATCTGTTGCAGGGATTCGGCGAACTGGCGAACGCAATACTGGACCATGCCCGTCAGAAGAATGGCTTGCGATATGGCCAGGCCGACGTTGCCGCTGTAGGTGGCTGAAAAGGTGAACGATCCTCATGTTAATTGCCTTTGAAGGGTCAGATTGGATTACCTCCACTAAGCCCAATAAAGCTGAATGTAACAGCCGCAAGAAAGACGCAGTTTATCGCATCCACCCAGAGTCCGAGAGCCGTGTTCGAGCACTCAGCCAACTGCCAAACTCCGCTGTGCACATCCTGCAGAAGATCGAATTCATTGATAGCTCTACTCTGCATCTGACGCGATCGAATAATCGAAATGCCGGAGAGAGTTGAGGTTAAATGCGAGAAGACAGGACTGCGAGAAATGCCTTCCATGCGCTTAAGATCCTGCGAGGGCCGCAGATAGAGCTTCAGCACGATCATGTCCAGAACCGCCACCGCCAGCACAGCGGGGCATAGCAGCGGGTTCACGGCTATAATCAAGATCAGTATGCCAGCTATGACTAGAGCATGTTGAACGAACTCCAGCATGTTGCGGGGCAGCCACTCGTCCATGGTGCCAATATCCTTTGAGAAGCGATTCAGAATGCGACCGGACGTATTATTTTGGAAGAATCGCATCGTCGCATGCAGAATGCAGTTGAACATGCGCTCGTGCAAGACTTTCGAGGCGTGCATGCAGATCTTCAGGAAGAGGAAGCCGCGGTATGTGCTCATCACGACCACGCCAACTATGAGACCTCCATATATGTACATGCACTCGTAGGTGGTCAGCCTCGTGGGCTCCTTTTGGGATCGCAAGTACTCCTGCTGTGTCCAGATGTTGGAGAAGTAATCGGAGCCGCTGCACACCACCTGGGAGAGTAGCATGATACATAGCATCAAGCTGAAGCCCAACAGGGAGCTACCTGCTTGAAAGTACTTGTAGCAGATGCGGAATGATGACCCCGTTGCCTGAGTTTCAGCCTGTCCTTCCTTGCCGGCCTTTGCGATCAAAGATCAAAGAGAAAAAATCAATTATCGGATCAACTGCTCGACGAGATCGGAGCTCACCAAACTGAGGTCCTTATCACTCTTCCGGAGTTTCTTCAATGAGATAGATGCTTCATCAGCTTCATCCATATCCGTATCTTCATCCTGATCTTCAACTTCACTTGGCGTTACCGGGATAGTGGATTGTACTTCGGATACAATGTCCTCAGTCTTATCGGAGCAGTCCAGTAATTTGGCAAAGTCCAGATCACTATTAAGTATATCATGGTACGTGCCTTGCGCTAGGATTTGACCTTGCTCCACAATCACAATCCAATCGGCTTCTGAAAGGAAATGCACCTGGTGCGTGACCAGTATGCGTGTCGCCTTCTGTTGAGCTAATCTGCCTCGAGGCCCGATGATTTCATCGAACAGATGTCGTCCAACATGGGCGTCTACCGCGCTCAGAGGATCATCCAGCAGGTAGACAGATGCTGGCTTGTAGACGGCACGCGCCAAGCTGATACGAGCTCGTTGCCCGCCGGACAGCGAGGCACCACGATCCCCTATGAAGGTCTGGTCGCCTTCCCGCAGCTGCTGAAAGTCTGTAGCTAGAGCGCACGCTCTTGTTACCTCCAGGTAGCGCTTTTGATCGAACTGTTCGCCGAAGAGGATGTTGTTTCTCACGCTCTCACTGAAGAGCCAGGGCTCTTGGGATGTGTACGACAGCTCCTCTTTCATTACGAGGTCACCGTCAATGATCGGCAGCTCGCGCAGCATTAACTGAAGCAATGAGCTCTTGCCCGATCCCACAGGACCGATGATGGCACAGAGTTGACCCTTCCTGACATGCAGATTCATATTTCGTAGTGTTGCCTGCGGCTTGTCCTTCTCCCAGCTGGCATTCAAATTCCTTATGATAAGCGCATCCTTATCGGCGTCTGTCCTTGGCCGACCAAGCTCAGCCTTTCGCCGTTCCTCCTGCAGCAGAAAGGTCTGCACGCGTCCAATTGAGACCAGGGCCTCGGCTCGCAAATTGATGGCCAGGGGGAAGTAAACGGCGGCCACGAGCTGGAGCGTGTTGTAGTAGATGACCACGGAGAATACGAAGTCAGCCGAAATGCTCTGACCCATGAATACGGCTGCAGCTAGGGTCAGGAAGAGGGTTGTTCGTTGTATGAAGAACCGGGTCGTCCGCTGGAATCCATACAGGTAGTTGGCATGCCGCAGCTGCTGCACCTCGCTGCGTCTGGCATCACGCACAACACGCTCGAAGGAATTTTCCCAAGCGTACATTTTGATCACCTGAATGCCCTGCATAAGCTCGCTCATGATTCCCACACGCACATCTGTCCGCTTGGCTATGCTCCTGCGCAGAGCCGAGGTCAGCTTGCTCAACGCCATTTGCACCGGCACTGTCTTCAGCAGCAATCCAAGCACTCCGACCAGAGCCGGGAGTCCAATCTGCAGCCAGACGATGTAGCAGGTGACCAGCGAATGAATCGGCAGGATCCATATGTAGTGTGCAAAGACCAGAGCGTAGTCCAGCCGGCTCACATCATTCGAAATGAGATTGATCAGATGGCCGGCCGGAGTGGCGCCTACTGTCCGCATGGACAGACGCAGTGTCTTGCGATAGACCAGCGAACAGCAGGCAATCCGCATCCGGGCACCCATCAGACGTTGGCGTAAGTACAAATGGTGCCACAGCACACAGGAGACGAAGTTTATGCCCACCAGCAGTCCGCCCAGACTATACACATTGTACCACATGCTATCCCATGCGCTGTCCACAAGGCTTGTGGAGTTCCCAGCACTCGAACTGTTTCCTACGGGATTGGTCAGGCATTGCATTACTGGAAGACTTCCGCTGGAGCCCCTGAAAGCACTTACTGCTAATGAGATCGGCTGCAGACGTTGACACGCTAAACCCATTCAAAGAGGTATTATTCAACACCTCGGGCACTTCATTGATTTTGTAGATAACAGTTTTCGCGACTAACTGCTGGAGCTGAAGCAGTAATTGGGCCAGAATCGCGGCAACCAACATTCTGCGAGATATATATATATGTATGAATACATTTATGAATATATTTAACTTACTTGAGTGCAATGAATACAACGCAAAGAATGCCGTTGCTGATGAATGGGGTCCAGAAGCATCTAAGCAGAGCGCCCCGAAGTTGGGGCTCCCGCGAACTGCTCTTGGCACTCGCCAGCTCCTTGAACCACTCCCTACAAAAAAATGATTGTCTATGCGGGCACAATACGACAAGAAGATGTACTCACTGCTCCAGCCGGTTGCCCAGCTGCTCGGAGCGATCTTCCCTGAGGCACTCAGTGAGATCGTTTGAATTGAGTCCATGGCGCGAGCCACGTAAAAGAAATCGCACAGCCCAGGCGAAAGTCAGATAGGAGAGGAAGTTCGCCTCTTGGCATGGATTCTTGCGCTGCGGCTTGGCGCTCGAGTCCATAGTAGTATGTGTGATCCGCGCCTCGGTGTCGCGGTCTACTCAGCTAAAGCACACTGAACAGAATGAGGGACAATAAAGCCGGAGAGGCAGACGCCGAAATAATCTTATCGTGTGTGCTAATACCTAAAAACTACAATCCCGCTGCCATAAATGCAATATAATCTAAACGGTTAAGGTGAGGGCGAAGCCCTAACTCTCTAATTCGGCACTCTCTTCAATTCGGGGATCGCAACGCTTTAGGCCCGTCCGAACTGAGCAATCAACTGACCAATGCCGAGCATATTTTGTTCGGTGGCGCGCACCGCTCATTGCACTGAGAGGAAATTACTCTCTGCCGAATATTTTCTCTTACTCAGTTCCTACTGCAGATAAGCTCACAGTGGGGCAATGCGGAAAATAAATTTGTTTTTTTACAATTGTGGCGTTAAGAGTAGTTTGCGTATGTGCTGAAGTAAGTTAATTACACGGTGCCTGAGCCTATTATATTGCATATTTATTTGATTAGACTTTATACGTTTATACTATAATTTAATAGTTGTGATGGCTTCTAGGTCAATTCAGAAACAATTTCAATTTGAAGAAAGTGGGAGAATTCTTCGATGCGTTGGGATGGATACATTCAAACGAATCATTAAATTATTTCACGTGCCGATTCCGAGAAAATGAAAATACACACATAATAAATTATATACTTATGTGTCAAATACCGTACGCGTGCAAATTTCAAGTCTTTAAATTCATGGAAAGTTTTCAATTATAACATGCTTGTTCTCACGTTGGATGTGAATTTAAAAATAATCAGGCTAGAAATTTATTTAAGATAATACCTTAATAATGAATATTTATTTGATGCGATAAGGTAGAAGGTAGACCATAAAATCTTAACATGTCTATAATTTTTCCACAACAACATTGAACTGTTCACATTAAATTTCAACACTCTGTAGTCTGGAGAATCGGCGAATATAGAAAGATATTCTTCCGATGGACCCTCTTTTCTGTAATAATTTAAAAAATCCCCCGTCAAAAAATATAACAAACATTTTACGTTATGATAACAACGCGAACAGTGTCCAGACAATCAAATACCCCGCACATACAAGAAGAAGGCCAACACTTGCCCCACCGAAGCACAGTTTGCCGATGCACAATGCCACTGCCCAAACGCAAATCTCCGGTATGGAGCCAAGTCGTCGAAGACAGAGACGAGGCGGCAGCTGTTTCTCGTAGATATCCACGTTGCCTTCGTTCTTCTCGAACCACTTTTCCGTCATGGGAGCATATAGCACTTGGCGGGAGAGCTTTCCGCAAAAATCGTCACGTTCGTAAAAAGCTTCTATCTGGCTGCCGTACTGGGTGAGAACAAGATGTTAGAAATAATTTAATGTGATGTGAATGGGATGCGAGACAATGCTGAAAGTTACCTTCCTGTTGATGGTCTCTGAAATATAGTGCAGGAATCTAACCAAAAGTTTTATCTCGTTCGATTTAATAGGCAATTGCGCTGGATCAACTGTCGGCTGCATGTTCGAGACGTTCAAAGACATTAATTCAGGCGTTAGCTTCGAAGTGTCTAAATTGTCGCTCAAATCGAAAAAGCTGAACTTATGCGATGAAGGTGTGGGCGGCGGACTAGGATCCGTCCTTTGAGTTTCATGCATTGGTTGAGTCCCCGGATCTACCTGTCAAATGCAATATGGATTCGAATTCATAGGGAATCAATTCATGGCATATGAAAGATAAGGCACTCACATTAAAAGTACGACATAATGCTTCAATACTGTAACGGAGAATCTCGGGTATCCGATTGAGCTCCTGTAGAGCCAACTCATCCTGTGCTGTCTGTCCAAGGAACTTTTTGAATAGATATTGCAGATAGCCTTCTGATCGTTGCCGATCTAAAATCTCCTTACGCAGCGCACTAATTATATTCGTTATCAGTGAGTTTCGCGCCATGCTGATGCGGAATATAAAAAGTTCTATTTGTTCATGCATCTGCGCACTAAATAGTTTAGGTACATTTGAGCTAACTAGAGGACTCCATTGCGCATTGTAGGAGTTATTCTGCGATGTGCTGTAAATGAAAACATTGTTTTGAGCCTAAAAATACGATTTAAATCAATCAAACTTACTTTAGCAAATTGACCTGGCGCTGGGGGGAATCAAAGCCAAAAGTATTTCCCGAGTGCAGCCGTTCGAAACGCTGCAGTTTTTCAACCAAATCATTTTGGCTAAACGTCTTGGCCAGACGATGCAGCATAACTGCATTGCGATACACCGAGTAGTCGAGTCGTTCGAATCGCGGCAGCAGCTGCATGAAAATATGCGTATACACAATCAAATTGTCAATGATGAATCCATCGAAGGCATTCGTAATTGGCGGCTCATTAGAAACGCCCAAACTGAAACACAAGTGGAGATTGAATACAAAAAGTAACATAATAAAAGTGCTATCACTCACATCCTGTTATTGGAGCCCGGAGTGTACCGCCACGGCTGTATGTAGCTCAGCCATAGCTCCAGAACAACAATCAACGAACTATCTAAGGGCCAGCGATAAATTAGGCTGCAGAGAAATGCATAGATTCGTGCCTTAACCATGGTCAGCGATAGCTTTCGAAGTGTATAAAGTGGACTATGATCCATGGATGCTGCATTGACAAAGAAATGTATCTGCTTGACCAGTATTCGGACACCACGCACGAATTCGCTACTCGGCAGATGGTGCTCCGATTCAATGTCGTATCGCAACCATATGTCGACGAAGAAGTGGAGCACAGATTCCGAACGCCAGGTGTAGGTGCGACTAGAAGCTGCATTGCCATCCGGGGACTGCGGCGAAGTGTTTCCAACGCTGACACCTTTTGCGCCATCGATATTACCATTCCGATACGAACTTGGAAGCTTGAAGTAGCGCAGTTTCCGCTTTGGCTGCTGGGACTGTACAGGCAGCGGCTGCGGCGCCTTCACACTACTAACGTAGTTCGCCGGCTCGATGATAGCGTTCGGATGCTGCGGCAGAAAGTTGTCGAGGTATTCGGCTACCAGCAACTGGTAGACGGTCTTAGAACGCTCACTGTGGATCTGCATAGCAGTAGGGTTGGTTGTATGAAGGGGCTGAATCGCATACAGCACAAAGTGTAGCATATAAAAGTCGAAAGCGTTGAGGGACAACGTGGACAATTGATGTTTCCGCGAATCAATATTTATAAGATCAGAATAAAACATTGGCCCACCTTGAAGCATGCTTATAAATTTACGCTGTAAATCAAATATTAATGGTGACAATATAAGAATCAGTTACGAAACATCACAGACCAAGCGTGGGTCACATACCGGTAATAAGTTTATACCAATATCAAATTTGGTTATTTCGTTTAAGAGCCGGTGACAAACATGCATCCATGTGCCGTTCACTCCGAAGAATCGATGTAGTCTGTTAAAAAATGATGCTCCATTCTTTAACGTTGTTATCCTCAATCCCCATCCCAGAGAATTTCCATTAACGCCGAAAATGGAGTGCACTATCGTTGGATAAATTTCTTGTATTTGCCGGGCACTGCAGCGATCGAATAATATCTCCAACTGATTGAGTCTATCCAGCAAAGGCAATTGCAGTATGGTCAATATGTAATTCTAAAACATAAATAACTTATTTAACAATTGATCATAAAACAAAGATTCTCAAATACTTGCATTTATATTTTCTGGCGGCATCGGCGTGAACATGTTGTCGGCAGTCTGGGTGACTCTCAAACTAGCTTGCATCAAAAAATATTTGGCGACCGCGCCAGCGTTGCCACCTGATACTCGCTATCGACTATTAGTGGTAAGCGCGCTTATCACGATAAATTAAAGTTAAATCCGAAATTACGGACTCAGATTATATTGATAGATTATTAACTTTATCGCTACAAATTTTAATTTGAAATAAAGTAATAAGACATCATTATTTTGGTCTCTACAATCAGGCACGGATAATTAAAAAATGTTTGACGTATTTACCTCTCTTCTGGTATACGGTCACACTGTTTGCATATGCACCCGGCGTTTTGTTTTGGTCCAAATTAGCAGCATTCAATTCTGTTTTTGAAATATTTTGAAGCTACAAAATGAAACGTCGAAGTCAAACACTGACGCAACTGGCACAGGAACCTTGTAAAAAGTCTAAGGAAAAGTCTGGAAGCATTACTTTGGACCAGTTCAGCTCAAACATCATTTGGCAGGTGAGCTCCGAGTGAAGTAATACGTTTGCAATCTTCAACTATTCCATCATACTTTTTCAGCTAGCATCGAAGTACTGGTTACCCGAATCGAAGTCTGAACATTTGCCTTATAATGCTGAAATAATAGAAAAGATATATGCTGAAGAAATTACCAATAATGTTGGTAGCGCACGTCGTATCAATATGCTGGAATTCAGCCAGTATCTTGAGCAGTATTTGTGGCCCAATTACAAACGAGAGACGGCTACGCATGCACATCTCATGTCGATTGTTATTATGGCAAATGAAAAGTTTCGCGAGCGCGTTGAAGTGTGGAATGTTTTTGAGCAGTTGCCAGAACAATATCCGGCATTCTTCCGTCACGTGTTGGAGTCTTGTTTGCCGGACCAAGCAACGCAGAAAAATAAGAGTACATTGCGCGAACGGACGTCATTGCTAATGTTCCTAAACCACTGTTTTAACAGCATGGAAATTGAGCTCTGCCGCGAACAGGCCAAGCGTCTGGTCTCGCTATCCATGTGGCACTGCCTCCAACCGCGTAAGCTTAAAAAATTGGTTCTCATTTTGTAAATAATTGAACTAACGAGTTTTTTCCATATAGAGCGCCGCGAGCAAGAGCTTCGGGAAGTGCCGGAGTGGCGTAAGTTCTGGAAACGTCTGCAGAAAAAGGAGAAAGACAACGTGAAGCCCGATGTTATGTGGGAGCGCCACTTCATGCAGAACCTGATTGTCGACTTTTTAAGCATACTGGAACGCATTCCAGCGGACGGAGAGATCAACAGCAATGTGGTTCACTACTGCGAACGATTCCTGGAGTTTATCATCGATTTGGAAGCATTACTGCCCACACGTCGCTTCTTTAACACTGTGCTCGATGATTGTCATCTTATTGTACGAGCGCTGTTGAGTCCATTGGTGCGGCGCGAAGAGGGAAAACTCTTTGGTCAGGTTGGTCAGACTTTTATAATGTTTTCTTTTATAAATAAGTTTTAAGTACAATTCCCAATGTTTAACATTGCTACACACTATAAACACACTTAGCATAGTTATGGGTAGATATTACAATTATCAATCAATCTGCTAAAACTGGACGGCCTTAATATTCACTGCCATTCATGTTGTGCATCTCGTCACCCCAATCGTTCGCTGATGGCGGCTCATTGTAACAGCACGACTTCTTCAGCAAAAAAGTCACATGGCGCTGTCGAAGCACGCAAATATAAAGCAAAAACGGCGCCTGAAAGGCATTAACTATAATATGCGCGTAGAGTAGCCCATCTAGAGCCAGCCAAGACATGGTTAGGAATAGCCAGGCAAATGACATAACTAATAGCATTAGCGTGAACATGATAAAGCTGGAAAGAGCAGAAGATTCTAAAGGTTATCAATGCATTAGAGAGAAACTTCAACTTACTTTGCCTTGAGCTTGTGCGCAATGCGCCCGTACACGATACGGCGGTTAATCAGACTGCGTGTGGTGGCATAGAAGAAGATGTTAACAATGATAGTACACGCAATTGGAGCAAAGAATATGCATATGCCTAGCCAGCCAATCGTCTGCTGCTCGCCACGCATATTCTCCTTCTTGTAGGGGTCTGCGTCGAGAAAAAAGTGAGCAAAAACCGCCATCGCAGCCATCGTGGCTGTACAGCCCCAGGCGTAGACTGAGTAATAGCAATATTTGCGTCCGTCAGTAACGCGCAAGAACACATTTCTTGAACGAAATGTTTTCCAGATATAGTAACCGAAGCTGTTCAGCCAAAAGAATGCGGCAAGCAGGCTGAAGCAGAGTATTATATCGGCCACAATGAAGCTAACGTGACTGGTGAAATCTGTGAAAATACAAACCAGATCCGCAGCTTGGCTTACCATCAGACACATGGAAATCGTCGTCACCATATTTCCAACCAGATCTCTGCTGAAAGGAACAAGAGTCGAAATGAAAAACATTGATTCTGACTAATAGCTCAGACATTTCACCTTAACGTGGGCAGTATGAAGTAGATGATCGCTATGATAAGCAATATAATCATTGATACAACATGGAAGATGGGATTCAGTATTTTGCGCAGCAGAAAGTTCGAATCGTTCCAATTATTCTCTTTCCTGGCCAAACAGATGTGAGCAAAGAGGCTCTGTTTGTGCTCCGGTGATATTGCCTACAAAATGCAAATTCATTGTATAGAGAAAGGTGAAGGGAGATTGAGGATACCGAGAATAAATACCAACCTTATCTAGACAGTATTCCCCCTGTTCGTAATCGTAGTAACGCGGCTTGTGCGCCTCCGCGAGATCTTCGTCGTAGTCTGCTTTTATGCCGCGCTCCTCAGCTGCCTCGTCCTCCGTATTGGTGTAGTGCCTCAGCTTGCCATCGTCTAGCAGCACTAGTTTATCGTAGCTCTGCAAGTGGAAGTATTAGACAAGGTCAGCAGAGATAATCCATTAGCACTTCGGTGCGCGTTTGCTTACTCCTGCGTAGTCGAGAACGGGCCACATCTGCTTGTTGCCACAGTTGGGCAGCCCTATGACGAACTTAAAGTGGGCCACAGGTCTGTTCTGGTCCCCGCTATAGCTGGTGAACATCGGCTCGAAGTAGTCTATAGTACGGAAATACACAAGGGCTATTAGCATCAAAGCATTTCAATGGGAGAAAGGGAGAGTCGATAATTCGAGCCGAACAAAGCCAATCATAAAAACACGCCACATCTATAAATATTTTCAGGCAACGCGAGACATACAGATGCAAATGCTCTTTAGATCAGCTTCAGTTTTCCGCAAATGTGTTTAATTCTTCCACAAGATCATTTTTCCCCGTGCTGCTCGAAACATGATGCACTTGTATCACTTATATTGTATATATATATCGTATTACATATAAATATAAGCTGAACGCTTGGGATGACCATTTGTGGTATTTAGCCACATTTGGCATTTAGTCCACACAGTTGAATGACCAATCCGGCAGTGAACGATTCGAATTGTTTCCGGTTGGCGTTGCCCTTGACAACGCCGAAGTTTTGTTATTGGCCAGATTGTTGTGTTGCCGGATTTATTTCGGCAGCTACTTACCCGTTTGGTTGACCTGCTGACACGTATTGTTCACGTGTATCTCGAACTTCTCGCAACATTTGTTTACTAACACCAGGTCGGGATCGCTGGCCGCCTGGGTTGAGCTGCTATTGGCCACATGGCCACTGACGGCAACAGGGGCTAATAGGGTGGACACCAGGAGCAGCAGGCAGCAGCTGCTCTTTGCCAGGTATGGCGAAATTTGCGCGCCAAGCGTAAACACAATCATTTTGCACGAAACAGCAGCGAGGGACATAAGTCTACATACAGGCACAGGCAAAGGCACATATACAAATACAGATACAGATATAGGTGTATGTGGTCGGACTCTCACTCGCAAACGTAATCGAATGCGTCATCAAAGCTGTGACTGATGCCGGTTTTGAGCCAAGATCATGACTTGCATTACGAAAAGTAAAACGTGCGACACTTGCTGCTGCTTCTCCCGCTATTTCTTATGTGCAAAGGCGAGCGATCCCAACTGATCGGTTTAGCTATTGCAGTGTACATAGACGATATACGATTTTCGATTTGTTAAACAATTTTCGTGTGCATTTTATGCAGGCAGCGCACAAATTCCCAGACACGGCAGACCGCTGCGAACGACAACGGACTGAGAACAAGACTGAAACCGACTCTGTCACTCTGAGCGCGCTTCAGTCCCTCTCTACATTCTGCTCTCTCGTCGCTGCGGTCGTCGGCTCGTGCTCTTAGCTCTCAATAGCTGCTGGCGAGAGGCCAGTGAAAGAGCACCAGCAGTTGGCACTGTGCGGCATGTAGAGTTTGCTTCCCCTCTCAGTCGAAGAGCGCCTCTCCCTCTCTCCCTACATTCCACTAGAGCCACCAACGAACTCTGAAGCGGGCTTTGAGACGCATTTTTTGTCTCGCTCTCAAGCATATGTATATCCAGGCTGCTTTGTTTAAATTGAAGAACGGAAATTATCAATTGGAGCAAAACTGTGCGACTTAAGGAATTCAATATGACTGCGTATGTCTATGGCTGCGTCTGTGTCTGTGTATGCCCCATTGTTTGTTGTTTGTCTGGCGGCGTGATGTTGCGATAAGACACTGGGCCATTCCAGTAGAATGGAACGTTGGAACAACCCCTCGCTTCAATCAAAAACGCGTGCCTCGTCTTTCATTGCGACCCACTTGTCAGCACTTGGGAGCAGGAGGAGCAGGCTGACGGCACCCTAACAGAGCCCTCCTCACATAACACCAATGGCTTACATACGTATTACCTTATGCTATCTATATATACACATAGATTTTGGAAAAGATTGTATACTTGTCTTGTAATTCATTTGCTTTCGACAAAGACCAAAACAGAGGCTCAACATAAAAAGGTTTTAAATGCGTTCGGCGCCGACCAGCCCAATAAGGACTTGGACAAACCGCTTTTTGCCAACTTGTTCACATAATTAACGCTCTCCAGTTTATCAGGCCAAACCAAAGGTTGACAGTTTGTAGACTTCATAAAAGTGCTCTGCTCCCAGGGTGCTGCCAAAAACGATGACGTAGCGACCTTAAGCGACAGCTACGAGCCGGCTCGAGCGAGTGGCAGCTCTCGCTAGCGCTATGCTACCTGTGCCGTGTACGAAAAGAGAATATTGCTTCGTACTACAATATGTGTGTTGTATGTGCATGTGTGAGCGTGTGTGTGCGTGTGCTTGTAGAGTTGGGAACACAAGCAGTGGTAGTAAAATACGTTCCATTCAATGCACGCTTTTCGAAGCGGCACAGGAGCGGTTCAGAGTGGGTGATTTTATAGCCACATTTGACTATTGACCTGCCTAATTAATAATATTATCTTACTGTTCCGTAGCTTTTGGACATGCTCAAGTTCTACACCCGCTTCGAGATCAACGATGTGACAGGCAACTCGTTGACCGATCATGATATGACCCAGCTGCACTATAAGAAGATAACTTCTCTGCAGCGCGCCGTGTTCGCCAAGTTCTCAACGCTGCGCACCTTCGCACTGTCAAATGTCGCTACGGTGGACACTCGCGAGTCGCTGGAGAAGCACTTTGGTGCTTTGGATGGTGAAGGTCTAAGGCAAATTGCCTCGTTTCTCAATCTTGTGCCTGATGAGGTGACGGAACCGTTTAAATGGCATCGGTTGGATGAAGAATTTTTGCGCGAGCTTCTAATAACGCGCCATGAGAAACGATGCTCCCAACTGGAGGCATTAAACGAGATGCCGCTATACCCCACAGAGCAGATCATTTGGGACGAGAATATTGTGCCGTCGGAGTACTATACGGGTGACACCTGTCTCGCTTTGCCCAAATTAAATCTACAGTTTCTCACACTGCACGATTATCTGTTGCGCAATTTTAATCTCTTTCGGCTGGAGTCTACCTACGAGATTCGCCAGGATATCGAGGATGCAGTCAGTCGCATGCTGCCTTGGCAGTCCGAAGACGGGGATGTGGTGTTTGGTGGTTGGGCACGAATGGCGCTGCCAATTGCCAGTTTTGCCGTTGTCGAAGTGGCCAAGCCCCACCTTGGCGAGAAGAAGCCCTCGCGGGTACGCGCCGATGTTGGCGTGACACTCTCAGTTCGTCGTGAGATCAAGGAGGAGTGGGAGAATCTGCGAAAGCACGACGTCTGTTTCTTGATTACAGTCAAGCCAACAATGCCCTATGGCACCAAGTACAATCCCAGGGAACCTTTCTTGCCGCAAGTCGGATTAGTTAGCGTCCGTGGATGCGAAGTGGAAGGCATGCTCGACGCCAACGGTCGTGTTATAGAAGACGGACCGGAACCACGGCCTCAGCTGCCTGGGGAGCAGCGTACGTATCGCGTGTGGCTCGACTCAAATCAGTATCGCATGGACATGGACGACTTGAATGAGGTAAGGAATATTATCTAATGGCCACCATTTGTTGCTGTATCTTAAACGCTTCAATGAACTTTCCAGGGTGCTGACGATGTATATGAAAGCTTCAACATTCTAATGCGACGAAAACCAAAGGAAAACAATTTCAAAGCCGTTCTGGAAACAATTCGCCATTTGATGAATACAGAGTGTGTCGTGCCACCGTGGCTGCATGATATACTCTTAGGCTACGGCGATCCGGCGGCGGCACACTACAGTAACATGCCCAATCAGGAACGTAGTCTCGACTTCAACGACACCTTCCTGGACTACGAACACCTGAAAGCTAGTTTCCCTGATTATGAACTTAAATGTAATTTACCTATGGAAAAAACAGTCCCGCCCTACCGCTTGATATTCGAAGATGTGCCCGAACAGCGCGACAGTGACATAGAGGAGATGGAAGTGGATCAGTCTGGATTATCAAAATCGATTGTGGTGCAGCCGTATACATATGAGGCAAGAGGTCCCTATCCCAGCAACCTGCCGAAACAGTGAGTGATATGTGGAACTTTCTATGAATAGATATCTAATTCTTTTAATCTCCTAGGAATTGCATCCGTTTTACACCCACGCAGATTGAGGCAATACGCGCAGGCATGCAACCAGGTCTGACTTTAGTTGTCGGCCCTCCCGGTACGGGAAAAACGGATGTTGCCGTGCAGATTATCTCCAACATTTACCACAACCAGCCCAACCAGCGTACACTAATTGTGACGCATTCGAATCAAGCATTGAATCAACTGTTCGAGAAGATTATGGCTCTGGACATTGATGAACGACATCTGCTGCGTTTGGGTCACGGTGAAGAGGCACTTGAAACAGAGAAGGACTTCAGTCGCTATGGGCGCGTCAATTATGTGCTGGCGAAGCGAATGGAGTTGCTCGCCCAAGTACAGCGCTTGCAGGAGGCATTGGATGTGAGTGGCGACAACGCTTACACCTGCGAGACAGCTGGCTACTTCTATCTATATAATGTTATGGCCCGTTGGGAAAAGTTCCAATGCCAAATGATGGAGCATAAAGACGACACTGATATAACGAAGCTGACCGAAGTATTCGAAACAGAATTTCCATTCAGGAAATTTTTCTCCGATGCTCCACAACCGCTTTTTAAGGGCAGCAGCTTTGATGAACTCATGCGCTTGGCTCAGTCGAACTTCCGCTATATATCCGAAATATTTACAGAGCTAGAGGAGTTCCGCGCCTTTGAACTTTTACGAACTGGGCTAGACCGATCCAAGTATTTGCTTGTCAAGGAAGCAAAAATTATAGCCATGACATGTACTCATGCGGCGCTTAAACGCAAAGAGCTTGTAAATTTGGGCTTCCGTTACGATAATATTCTAATGGAGGAGTCGGCACAAATTTTGGAAATCGAGACATTTATACCGCTGCTGCTGCAAAATCCGCTGGATGGTCTTAACCGCCTGAAACGCTGGATTATGATTGGTGATCATCACCAGCTGCCGCCCGTCATTAAGAACATGGCCTTCCAAAAGTACTCAAATATGGAGCAGAGTCTCTTTACGCGTTTAGTTCGTTTAGGTGTTCCCACCGTTGATCTGGATGGTCAGGGGCGTGCGCGTTCCAGCATATGCACGTTGTACAAGTGGCGCTACAAAAAACTGGCCGACTTGCAGCACATTTTTGAGCGAGATGAATATAAAAAGGGAAATGCTGGCTTGGCCTACGACTATCAGTTAATCAATGTAGAAGATTATAAGGGTGTGGGCGAGAGTGAACCGAATCCATACTTTTATCAGGTAAGAGGTTATAATATTTACTATTCTATATAGATCTAATCAAGACTAATAAATTAGAATCTGGCTGAGGCGGAATATATCGTCGCTCTATATATGTACATGCGGCTAGTGGGCTATCCAGCTGCCAAGATATCGATTCTAACTACCTACAATGGCCAGAAGCATCTAATTCGGGATGTAATTAATGCACGGTGCGGCAATAATCCTCTCATTGGATGGCCGCATAAGATCACCACAGTGGACAAGTACCAAGGTCAACAGAACGACTACATACTTATCTCCTTGGTGCGCACAAAGGCTGTTGGCCATTTGCGAGACGTGCGCCGTTTAGTCGTGGCCATGAGTCGAGCACGACTCGGCTTGTACATTTTTGGACGCGTGTCATTGTTTAAAAACTGCTTAGAACTGCAACAGACATTCAAGCTGGTAAGTAAGACAACTATATATCGCTTGAATCCACATTGAACTCCATTTATTACAGCTTATGCAGAGACCACTTAAGCTAATCCTAGTCCCTGCAGAGACATATCCCATCGAACGACTCACCTCTGAGAAGATAGCCGATGATGTGTGTAAAACAGTGGAAAATATGTCGGAAATGGCGCATTTTATCGAAGAGCTTTACATGACTAAAATGGAACAGCTTAAAGATACTCTGCCTACGGAGGAGGAGTTGAGAGCTATGCGCGCCCAGTTGCCGACTGAAGATATAGAGGAAGAAATTGTCGAGCCTACTTCTAATGAATCTGAGTCCAATGAGGAGCCAAAACAGAAGAAACCAGCGAAAGACACTAATAAAAAGACGAAGGAAGCATTTAAGCCCACGCCGATAATGAACGAGATCGATGTGGATGAGCCGGAAATCGAACGTGAGCAGGCCGAAAAAGAGCCCGAAAAAACTACTCAGCAGGAAACTGAAGAAGCTTCGGCTGCTCAGTGATTTTAATTTTAATCATTTTTAAGTAACTTCTACAATGCGGTATAATAAAACATTGTCTCCCGCATTTAATGTGTTAAGTAAACTTTCGTCGGCGCCGCAATGCCTTCCGGGTCGGGTCCTAAGCTGTGCATTAGTATTTTTCAGGCAGATTCATCTCTCCGGCGAATTTCTTCTTTTCTGCGGTTAATTATAATATTGTCCTCCGCATATAATGTCACTAGTTTATTTCTTCGGTGCTGTTATGCCTTCCAGCTGAGCCTTAAGCTGTGCATTAGTCTTTTTCAGGAACGTAATTTCTTCGGTGAACTTCTTCTCCTCAGAAGTGCGCAACTCTGCATTGCGACGTTCGGCTTGCTCCTGTTTCATCTTCATGTCGGAAATGATTTCTTCTAAAGCCTCCTTGTCAGTTTCCAAGGTCTTAACGCGGTCGCGGAGCATCTCCTTCTCTTCGTGCGCTTGCAACGCCTTTCGCATGCCAAAGGCCACAGAACTGCAGTAAAGTGTTTCGTAGGCCTCCATAGACATTGCTATCTCATCTCGAATGCGCAGTAATAGCAGACCGCGTTCCGAACAATTAATCGTAACCTGACGAATGATTTCATCTGGTTTGAAACAGCATCAGTTTAAGTGAGTAATTGCAAGTAAATCGATGGATATGGATCTCACCAAAACATTGAGAATAAAGCTCACGGCGCACAGGGCAGATGCCAGTCTCACGTGCCTGAGTTTGTTGTAGACGGGTGTCCAGCATTTCCTGCAAATTGATAACATCCTGTCGAGTAGCTGGAGTACTGGACACTGATTGCTGCCACAATTGTCCATCCTCCTCCCAACAACGTGGCGGTAGTATAGAGTTTAAAATTTCATCTGTTTCTCTCTTGGTATCCAGTAAGGCGCCTGCCGTTTGTGGACGCTTCATCTCTAGCTCCGTCAATGGCGGTCCCTTCTTGTCCGGATGCTTGACAACCAGCACAGGATTGTTATAGCGGACCAGGGTCTGGAATTGGCCCACACTTAAAATCTCCATTTCGTCCATTTTGCTGAATTCGGCGTTCTTCCGTTAATTTAAATTCAAATAAACTTTAATATAAAGCAATGTTTAGAATGTTGTTCAATGTGTACTCGTTCCGACGTGTTTTGAAATTTTTGTTGATTTGAAAAACTTAAATGCCTTATGAAGGAAAAGTCCGTAGAGGTGTTTGTTTCCTTCCTAGCAACTACGTTAGCCGGGCAACGGGGAAAACTCTTGTCTACGAGGCAAACAAATATCAACAGGTTGCAGAGAAAATCTGACACCAGTCCTGCTGCACTATTTCTTTACTGATCATTTATTAAGTCGCATATACATTTAGATGTATATATATATTCATGTACTGTAAATGCAGTGAAATCATTTATGACTTGGTTCTAATATATCTATTCGTGCAGCGACTGAACGCGCAATATTTTGTTGCACAAATGTTTTCATATATAATATATTTAACTAAACTTACAATTCAAATATATGAGCAAGCGTGGCTAACTAAACTATAAACTTAACAAGCTAGTAGTTCAAGACCCGAAAACTAACGTAAAACGAATTGGAAGAGCAATAATTTAGTCTTTTTCTAAATGATATAACTTAGTAGTATAAATGATGAGTTGGCGTTTAAACTAATATCGCGGCGTTCTTTAAATTGAGTAATCTGATAACTGCATAGTTAATTGTATATATATATGTATGTGTAATGCTTAGAATTACGCTAGACATCATCGTATATGGTTAAATGTATGTGTATATATAGAGATATATATGTTCTTCCTTCATATATATTATTGTCATTATCAATGCGGGAGAATTTCCACTATGGGGTTTTGTCAGTAGCTGTTCGTGCATGGCTGAGCATGTTATACTTGTTGGCTGGCATATAACTTACTACTTTGCCCTATATAGGTATGTATGTATTCAGATACTCGTTCGTATCGGTATGCGCACTTGTATAAATATTGGGGAAATGCAAGGATTTGTTCAATGGAACTAAATCTTTTCTATGGTTCTCTATATGGTTAGCTACTACATAATTTACAAGTTAGCTGCAGCTTTCACTGCTCATATAAGCTCGGCCACAGCGTCATCTCCATCCCGTATGGGAGCTTGGAATGTGGAGCCTGTGAACTCGTACATCTTAAGAGAGAAAACAAAATATCATTAACATGCTACAGGTGTGACTGTTCAGATACTTACAGAGGGAGCTCGATTGTTGCGTAATGTTGCATAGTCCGCAAAATCGTTTCCATGTGGATCGATGCGGCTGAGAAGTAAAGAAGCGCCGCCAATGCCACCGGCACCGGCTCCTCCACCACCACCAGTGCGCATTGAAATGGAGCCCGCACCACCGTTACTACCCGAACCTGAGTTCAGGCGATTTTGATTGTTACGTGGTTGGATGGTCGCATATGTGTTATCCACTGAATGACCATGATGCACCTGCTCCAGAGAGCTACGATGATCCAAATGCCCAGGTGCATCGGAGTTGGATATGTGGTCGGGCTCCGAAAAGACTTGCATAGTGAGTTCCTGCTCCTCATATAGCTTTAGTTTTCTGCGAACAAACAAAGGCAGTGGAAAACTGGCACTTGTGAATTTCCTCAATGGACTTACTGCTCAATCCAAAGTGGATTCTCGGTCGTATTCAAGTCCTCGATAATTTGTTTTTTAATCAACGCCTCCTTGCGACGCGTCTCAACGGGTACAGACAGATTCCAATGCTTCAGACAACAGCAGAGGACAATAAAGCTAATAACGCCCACGAATAGCACTATGACCAGCGCGACGAGACCAGCGACGGCCAAATCAAATTCATCCTGCACAATGGCAATGTAGGCTGGCACAACATTTTCAATAGCAAAGCCAGCATAGTAATCCTAGAAGGGGCGATGGGTATATTAAATTAAATAAGATAAAAGATCAAGAGTCTTATGTTACCTTCAGGTAATCGTAGTTTCTATCAATGTCCTTGAGAATTTCATCGACTGGAGCAATTTGCTGGGTTTGAGGATTCACCGCGTGGAAGTATAAATCACACCAGTCCATGCGAATCCGGCCAATCGAATCCAAATGGAATCTTATTTCATCAACAATGATACGATGCTGTGTGGCATTACGCAACTCGGCTATAATCTCCTCCTGCTCCTGATAGACTTCCTCAGGTGGCCGCGAAAGAATCACCCTAACTAATTGTGTGCCATCGAAAACCCAAATCTGAAATGGCCGACCCTTTCAATATAAGCAGCGAAGCCGGATTTATTCAATTTACTTACATTGACCTTGGTGTTGGCCGACCGTTGCGGTTGCTCGAGTTCGCGAGCTACAATTTCCAGCTCGAACCGATCCTGATTGTACTCCGCCATTATGGTATTGGCCGTGATGCGACCATCTTGTGATATAGCAAATGGACTGGGCACAATCGATCCCGTTGATTTGGTCGCACCAAATTTATAGAGATTCGAGGCAACAATCATATACTCAATCTTCGCATTTTTACCCTCATCTGCATCGGTGGCGTTGACCAGTGCTATGGCTGCATTCATTTTGGCATTGGCATTGACACCCGCGTAGTAGATTGGCTTTTCAAAAATCGGCGCATTGTCATTCACATCCAGCACGGTGATGGCCACCTTCGCCACAGTGTTATCTCGGTTCAATGTCTTAATTGAGAACGAGGCGCGCTCCTCCTCCGAAATATGCAAATCCGCCTTGATGCTGGCCAATATGTACAACGTATAGGCGTCAGTCTGCTCTCGGTCCAGGCTCTTGTTGGTGTAAATGTCCCCCGTCAGCTTATCCACATAGAAAGCGCCATCCTCGTTTCCCAGCAACATGTAGTAAAAGATATCCCGATTGTGCTTGCTGCGCGAAGCGGCTTGGATGTGCCCAATCTTGACATCTCTATCGCTGTTTTCGTTTATCGAAACCTTGTACGGATTGGAGGCATCGGGGAACTCCGGACGATTCTCATTTGCATCTACAATGCTAACGGTCAGCAGGCGCAATGACTCAAACGGAGGGTTCCCTGCGTCCCGAGCAACCAATATAATATCAAAGCTGCAATTCGCATCAGATCGGAGATAGATTAAAATATAGGAATGGCTATTACTATCATTCGCGAACTTACTTGGCACGATTCTTGCGGTTGAGCTGCTGTCTGGCACGTAACTCCCCAGTGACCTCATCAATTTTGAACTCTTTCGTTTCCTGAACATTCTGGTTGTTCACCTGCAGATGGTAGCTCACTTTGCCACTGCCATCCGTGTCATTATCCAATGCCTTGACGGTCAGCAGCAAGTAGTCCGGCTGTACAATATCGCCAGGTATTTCGATAGTTGCATTCGAGAGGGCCGGAATCACAAATTCTGGACGATGACGGTTGACGCGCAGCACTGTTATGATGGCTTTCGCAGTTGTCTCCATGGTGCCCGATCCCTGAGTGTCGCGAGCAGAGATGAGCAATTCGTAGACCCCATGCTTTCCAGTCAGACTCTGCGCCGGATAAACAATGCCCGTCTGCGCGTCCAGCTTGAACAGAGACTGCTCATTGCCCGCCGTAATGATATAACGCACATCTCCATATAGGCCCTCGTCCAGATCAATGGCCTGCACTTGGAGCAATGCAGCCGGCGGCTGGAATGCTGCGTTCTCCGACACCGTCGAGTTGTAAACGGATCGAGTAAAGACTGGAGCATTGTCATTCACATCCAAAATATTAATGTGTATCTAGGGAAAAGAAGAGCTCCATTAGAATTATCTTGAAAAACGCTAAACCTATACGTCCATAACTGCTTTTTAATTTCATCATTATTAATTACCGTTGCAGTCGCCGATTTCTGCACCGTCGCCGGGGCCTTATCTTGGGCCACAACTGAGAGTGTAAGCTCCTTCAGCTGTTCCCGATCCAATATGGATGCATCGGCCACCATCACGTTGCCCGTGTAGGCGTCAATGCTGAAGTATTTGTTGTTCTCGCCGATAAGCGTGTAGGTCAACTCGCCAAAGGCACCCACATCACTGTCGTGAGCCTCCACTTTCCCGGCCACCGTGCCGGGTGGAGAGTTTTCAGTTATATTGAAGTAGTATTCAGACTGTGTGAAGTGCGGCTCGTTGTCATTCAGATTGATAATGTCAACAATGACATCCGCTGTAGCTGTCAAGGCCGGCACACCTGTATCGCTGACTGTAGCCGTGAATTTGACCTCTTTGACGAGCTCATAGTCCAAGCGGGCAGTTGTGTAGATGACGCCCGTAGTCTGATTAATGGCAAAGTAATCATTCGCTGTAATGTTGAACTCGCCAATGCTGGAGTCCTCGTCGCTGGCCTGCAGGGTAGTCAGTACAGTGCCGATCGGTTGCTCCTCGACCATTTGCAGTTTTATGACAGGCTGTTCGGGGCTCCAGGGTGCATTGAATCTCTGTGTGGAAGGAAGAGAATGGAACCGAGCAGATCGTTTGTGAAAATTGAGTCAGATATTATTTACACAATTTTGTTGATTCCGGACGATTAAAATGGAGCAAGATATGAGTTATGGGAAGCTAAAGCCACTCTTTGTTAATATCATTGCCGTGTTATATAAGACGACTGCCTTGAATATTCATCGACTACACTCCGATCTACGCGAAATTAAAGCTGTGATAAATTCGGCCAAACCGGAGGTCTGGATTGGCGAGCTCTTCATCTTCCTAATATCCATATTAATCCTGCTGCGATTTCTTACTTGCTTCCTTGGACTAGCGTCAAATATCGTCGCAACGTAAGTGCCTAATGCCCCTGCATTATTTCATCAACTAACTACATTTCCTGCCTGGCCTGGCCTGTCCTTTCCAGTTACCCAATCCTGACAAATTCGCAGCCCGAATTACTGATGCCTACGATTATTATGCAGATCATTGACAACTTTGCATTGAGCATCTTCGAGATAGTGCTCGGCTATGCCAGCTTAAAGTACCTATTCCCCGAATCCTTTTCTGTCTTTTTAGTATTCCTAGTGAAGATGTCGGCTAAATTATTTATCTCCATATCAGTGCTGTAAGTAAAATTCGGCTTTCATTCCATGGATGTAAGTAATTAAGTTTTAATTTAACATCCATTAACTTGTATTCCATTCCGCTGCTGCTGCTGCGCACTTCACAGCAATGTCTTCTCGGAAAAACAAAATGCAATGTCATCGCAGGCGAACTACCACCAAAATGAGTCCAATCTTGACCGCGAAAGTAGTGAAGAAATGGTAATATCCAATCAAGTCTTTGAATCTATTGCTTAGGCTAATGATGGGAATAAATTTGAGAGTGCGCACTGACCGGTGGTATTTTATTGACATCTATAATCTGTATGATCAGCAGGCCGCGTCCTTGCTGCACGTTGGGCGCAGTGCTGTCTGTCACGAGCACGTTGATACGCATCACGGCAAAGAGATTGCGGTCCAGCTGCCGGTTGACCAGAACTTTGCCGTTCCGGTTGATCGCAAAGTACTCCTTGAACTGCTCGCTGTGGGGCAGCTCCTTGCCCTCCTTGTCAATGGCCGTGATATCGTCGGTGGCCGCAAACTCCAGCGCATTGTGCGTGGCCACATCGGGATCTAAGGCAATCAGCGTATAAACCAGGTGTCCAGTGGGCGCATCTGCCCGAACCTCAGCGTGCTGCGTGGCGGGTACAAAGTAAGGATCCTTGTCATTGCTGTTCTGCACATTGATTGTCAGCGTGGCCGTGCCCGTGAGACTGGGCGTGCCCAGATCGGCGGCTTGCACCTGCAGGTGATAGGTGTTGCGTCTGTCGAAATCGAGCTTGCGCGAGACGAACACCTCGCCGGTGTGCTCATCTATATCGAAGTCATTGAAGCTGCCTTTCTGTATGCGATATCGCAGCTCCGCATTCTTTCCCGTATCCAGGTCGGTGGCCTGCAGTTTTTCCACACTGGTACCAATCTCTGAGTTCTCCTCAATCACCGCGTTGTAGCTCTGTTGCTGGAAGCTCGGCACATGATTGTTCACATCGCGGACCGTAATGTTCACCCCGCAATTGGCCGTGAACAGGCCATCGTTGGCTTCGACCACAAATATGAGCTGTTCGCTCTTCAGATTGGTCACATCCAGACTCGCGTTCGGCCGTATACTTATCTGACCACTTCGTTTGTCTATGTCGAAGATACTCTCAATTTGCGGCGACCCGATAATTCGATAGGTAATGCTTGACATGGTGTCCGCGTCGCGTGCCTTGACCATCAACGGCGAATCGAATACCAATGCGCCCTCGTCCACACTGGCCCGATATAGGGGACTCTCGCATACGGGCGGCGAATCGTTAGCATCGCTCACAGATATTCGGAGGGAGACCACGGACGTCTGACCTTGTCCATTGTCATCGGTAGCCTGCATGATAAACAAAAAATAAAAATAAACACTGAATCAAATGTATCGATGAAGCGATTAGGTTGACTGCGACGCTTAAATTCTCTACTCAAACTCAGAATGACTGCAAATCATCCAGAGATTGCAATATATACTCTATCTGTGCTAGATAGTTAGTGTTTCAATCCGACCCTAGATCATAGCTGAGGTACCCTATAAATACGAGTACAACTCATTGTTCTTAGCAGCCGCCTCCCACACCTACCTTGTATGACAAGAAGTACGTGGTCTCCGATTCGTAGTCCAGACACGTTGTCGGCGCCTTGCTGCTGGCGGCGTTGTCGTCATTAGCAGCTGGCGTCGTTGCTGCCGTTGCCGCTGCTCCTGATGATGACGCTGACGCCGCCGTTGCTTCAGCCACGCCGTCGAACTGCTGAGGCGCCTGCGTGATTAACGTGTACTGCACGGTGGGCTCTGTATTAATCTGGCGCTGGTCGAGGTTGTGTTCTGCCTCCATGGAGAGCATTTCGAGTGCGTGACCATCACTCTCATTCTCATGGAGGTCACGTCGCTGGCGCCTGTTGCGCTCTTGCTGACAATCGCCCAGGGTTATAACGCCCGTTTGCTCATTGACATGAAAAAGTTCAGCCCCGGTGCCCGAGAGGCTGTAGCGGATTCCGGCATCACCGTAGCTGTTCGAATCCACATCCTTGGCTGTAATCGTTGTGATGTACTGCCCAGGCAGCGCAGCCTCGGAGACCACGGCGGAGTAGCTCTCCTGCTCGAAAGTCGGTTTATTGTCATTGGCATCCAGCACGCTCACAGTTATGGTGGCTGTTGAGGAGAGCTTTGGATCCGTGTCCGTCTCCTCCGCAATCACCAAGACTATAAACTTGCGCTGATTGGGATTCTCGTAGTCCAATGTGCCATTGGCCACACGTATGTTGACCTGCGAATAGCCAGTGACGAGCTTGGGCTCAACATCAAAGACAGCCGAAACATCCTCCAGGCGCAGAGTAAACTTCGAGTTGATGCCGACATCGGCATCGCTGACGCTCATGTCCAGAGCCAGAGGCGTACCCACGGGCGTGTTCTCCAATAGCGATACCTCGTACTCTTTCTTATTGAACGTCGGCGGCGAGTCATTAACGTCGCGTATGGTCACTGTGGCTCTGGCCGCAGCCGAAGTCAAAGGATCATCGCTGGGCACGCCATTTACCACCTCGCGAGCACGTATCACCAGCGGAATCAATCCGGTAGAATCGGTTAGGGCCTCTCTATCCAGTGGCTTTGCCGTGCGCAATTCTCCGGTATGCGAGTCCAAGAGAAAGTAGTCGTTGGGATCTGAACACATTGAAAACATTAAGCAATTTTAAGAGTTCAAGTCCTCCCATCTACTTACTGCTCTGCAAATCGTATACTATTTTCCTGGGCTCGCCGGTGTCGCCATCCCGGGCATGTACAGTGAGCACCAATGTGTTAATTGGACTATCTTCGTCAATAACTGTGGAGAGCGAGCCCTGAAATACAGGCGGCTTATCCTGCACATCCTTGACACGCGCCTCGAATGTTGTCTGGGTCTTGTGCACGCCGTCGCTGGCCTCAATTTGGAAGTGGTAAATCATTCGCTGGTTGTAGTTAAGTGTGTCATTGACCACCACGGAAGCTGTAAGCATTGTAGCCTCGCGGCGCCCCAGTTGCAAACGGAACCTGCAGAGTTTCGTGGAATTTAATACAGAAGTCAAGGAAGCTCTCGCATGGCTCCATTTGGGCTTACTTGCTGCATGCCTCGGGGCTTAGTAGTTGGGGCAGGCATTTCAGATCAAGGCTGTCTCCAATTGTGTCGCGATCTGTGACCAAAATCTTATCAAAGATTGTGGTGCCCACGGCTGCATCCTCATTCACGTCCGCCTCATATGGGGTCTATAGAGATGGAAAAATCTATATAGCATTCCATAAGATTTCGTTCTTAGTTCTAGAAACTTACATTTTGAAATTCCGGGGGATTGTCATTCTCATCGAGTATTATAAATGTAATGGGCTGCTCCACGACATTATCTTGCTCCGACTCGCCATTCGGATCCACGCGATCTCTAATGGAGACCAGAAAAGTTAGGCTATCCGTTTCCTCCCGATCCAAGGGCTTTATCAGCGTTATGTTCCCGGAAACTGGATCCACGCTGAAGTGATCCGACCCAATGGAACCAAATGTCACGTTGCTCTGCTCCGGATCGTAGCCCTCCAGCTTGAAGACCACTGTGCCCACTGCCAAGTTCTCCTCCAGCACAATGTTATTCAGGGTTTGTGTAAACACTGGCGGCAGATTCGTTTCAGCTGCAGACAGATTGGATAGTTTATTAGGGCTCAAAGCATTCGAAATGATTGCGAAATGGTGCTTACCACTGGCTAACTCCGATGCCAGGCAGATTATCAGCAACGCCAGTTTCCACTTCATTTTGTCGGCTGGAATGAAAGTGCACGAGGGTTTTTTAGTTGCCGGATTAAGCATATAAACAAACTAAGCCAAACAGATTTATCAGTTTGTGCCAAATTGCAGAACAGGAGAAAAAAGGGAATGTTGTTAACTTGTTTCCACTTTTGGATCTGCATTTTTTCGGCCATTTGTTGGGCAAACAAACAACAAAGATAAATTTAATTTCACGCTGAAAATTCAATTAGCTGACAACATACAAACAACAGGAAGGCGCGCGCCATGCTAAAACTGCCCAACGGAAGCGGGCCAGGGGACCAAGGGGGCGCCAGCAACAATGGCCATAACAATATAACGATGCTGATGACAAGCAAAAAGCCAACAACAGCAACAACCAGCCGCTAAAGCAACCAGCAGCCAGCAACCAGCAACCAGCAACCAGCTACGTTGTGCCAAATACACGCTTTAACTGCAGTGGAAGTGCGTCAGTCCAGGAGTCCTGGCCACTGACCGAATGTCCGCTTAAAGGCGCTAGCGTGTGCTGAGTGCCCTCTTCCTGCTCGCACAGCCGCCGCCCTTGGTGCGGCAACAGTAACCATGATTGTGCTGCTTCTATGCCGATGTCCATAATCCGCCAGGCAGGAGCTGAAATGATCCATGGGAGGCACGGTCGCTTCAGATGCAGGCTGCGGACAGAGGGCCAATTAGTTATGCATAAAAGCTCGGCTCTGCTTTATTTGGCCAAACTACAGGGACGTGGCCGGGCTGAATGGGGCTACAGCTCGAATGCCCGCAGGCTTTTGTGGTCCATAAAAATATCCTGTTTACCTGTCCCTTTGGCCTTTGACCCTTAACCGAACAAATTCGGGTTCCTTCCATGCTGCGGCATGCTTGCCAATTTGGCCTGCGTATTAGCACGGATTCATCGAATTAAATGGACGGCCAAGTGCCTTGATGGCGATGTTTTCTCATTCTCTGACAACTCAACCCACTCGACACATGTCCTTGCCAAGAACATTATAAGAGGAAGCATTCCGGCATTCTATTATTATCATTATTTTGAATCATTTCATTGGGCTTGAGTGTGGAAAACCATCAACTAGCTGTTAATCTGACTTGGGCGTTTATTCGCATGTTCATATTCGTGTTGCAGTTTCGCCTGCTGCACATTTAAATCCTGCTGAACGGTACTCCATGCTGACGTGAATAATTGCTGGCCCGAGTCGGACATGTTGAGAGCAAATGTGCACTGCCATTTGGAGTATTTTGTCAAGTTCGGGGGCCAGCCCTGACTTGATACAGAAATCAACGTAATCATTTGTAGGTTTCCTTTGATATACCCAAGGGCCATGAGGAAATGTCAAACCCATTCCACTATCTCAACGTACTCATGCTAAAGCACTTACAATTCATGCGCTCAATCTCAATACTCGATCCAATCCATCAAAGTCATCAAATTTCAATCATATAGTAAATTTATATGGCATGTGTGTGCGATATTTCCTTTTCATGTCTGTCAATGCTCAAACTCAAACCTGTTGAAGGATATTTGCTCATGTCAGATTTAAGCCCTTCGATGGCAGGGTTATACGTTTTTCCTTTCTTATTTTTTTTTTTTCGGGGTTTTCCTTCATCTTTTTAAGTCATCATCATAAAACGCAAAATGTACCTTAAGTCAAATTTGCCTTATGCAAAGGCAAGAAGCTTGAGACCGGAGTGTGGCGTATGGGCCAGACGCCGGGGCAATCTCATGTTCCTATTGCGTATCGTCCTCGATGTTGAGTGCTGTGCAAACTTGGCGTTCATGTTCCGTAATCCTTCATGCAGATTGCCCTTCGCGTGTCGGGCATGTAGCAGCAGAGCATGCCAAACATAATAAATCATATTTACTTAAAGTAAATTGTATTTCTTCCTCTGTTCTGCCAGCCAGCCAGCCAGCCAGCCACAGCTACCCAAATCGCTTTTCTTGAAGCTACGGCCAATAATAATTGAATTATGTGCACATCAGAAAGTTCTCAGTCCCAGTATAGACGCCAGTCTCCACTAGCTGCAAATCCATTTTACGCTCTTTGTTCCACTGTTTCGGGAGGCGAGCTGAATCTGATGAGACTGGCAGGATGCAGGCCAAATCTGGATGCACTAATAACTTTCTATCTCCCTCTCTCTCTCCCTTCCTCTCTCTCGCTCGTTCCTTGTGCTCGCCTCCGACTGCTGCTAACGGCCACATAATAAAAATGTCAAACTCCTTATGGCGTCGCTTGTAATACATCTTAGTCAAAATATGTTCTTTATGTTGGCAACGTCCTTGCCTAACTTA
>JABVZY010000307.1:306814-319110 GCA_020883555.1 Drosophila nannoptera
AGCAAATTGAAATTGCAAAGTGCGCGCATTCGACTTTTATTGCATCGCACAGGACAGTAAGGATAATGCCTGGCACAAAGCTGCCAGCTTACTTGCAGGAATTGATGGGCTACAGACTTCGCTTAATGGCGAAATGTAAGCGAATGCGAAATATCGCCGGGCCAACGCCTTTAATGCGAATCCTAGGTCTGCTGCTGTGCCAGCCGCATCAGAATTTTTAATTAACATTAGAATTACGCCGGGGCAGAGTCTGTCTACTCTACTGAGTAGGAGAACTTGACTCCGGCTCTAATTTGAGTTAATTGAATCGCTGCGCCGTAAAGATTATGGTATGCGCAGACAAGGTTCCGCTTTAACTGCCAAGGCTGCCCAGTTTCATTCGATTAAACCTCAGAGGAAACCGATATTGCTATATATATGTGATAGCTATGGTTTTGCTTCTCTTTGCCCTTCCTCTTAGCTCCTTTTGTTGTTGGCTGTGTTCTCTGTGAAACAACATGTTGAACTCCTTGTCCGGGCATATTGCAATCCTGTTGCATCAGAAGCATACAGTTATTTCTATAAGCCAGCCACACCGATGCAGATGGCAAACAAACAAACCGTTAGCAACATTTTTATTGTGTTTTCCTTAAAGTTAAACTCAATTGGAATTTTTGCCAAAGTTGCTCAGTGAATTGTGCGAAAACTGCAGCAAACTGACAAAAGTGCATAATTCCATAAAAGGCACACAAATTGAAACACAAACAGAGAAGGCCCAGCCCCGCCCCCCCTGCAATCTGGCCTACTGGGGCGGGGAACACAATGCAGCAGTGGCTGCAAATTTGCGAAGAGAAAAGTTTCCCGAGCGTCGAGAGTTTCTATTAAAAATATTGTCAACTCAATACAAGGCTGCAGGGCTGGCAAGCCGACTGCCGGCCGGGCCGAGGCTCGAGGCTTGAGGCAGGCATGAGTTGATTGTCGTAAACAAAGTTTTCATAAAGAATTTATGCAATGCCACCAAAAACTGCCAGCTGACAAATTGGCATCCTCGAAGGCAGCGCCAGGAGCAAGGCCAAAACTTCGAGCAGCAGCAGGAGCTGACGCGGGGAGCGGTAGCTGCAGCTTCTGTGGCTTCCCTGTTTATGTTGTTGCTGCCTCTCGCATTTTCCTCCTTCCTTTTTTCACTTTCTTTTTTGTTTGCTGCAAAACGAAAATCGCAGTAAATTTCAAGAAGGCATAAAAAATAAATTGACAATTTTGCTGCACGTTTTGGCCAGGCCAGAAAGCCCACCATCCGCACGCACACACTCACACACACACACACACACTCGTGCTCCTTTCTGTAAGCCACAGCCGCAGACACTCATCCCACTTTTACTCCCACTCTCGGTTCGCCCTCTGCGATTCGAGGAATGCACCGCGGTGGCTGCCCCTCGGTGCGCCTGCTGGGTTACCAGCAACGATGAATTCTGCGGTTAGTCGGCTGCCAGACCAAGGTGTTAGGCTGCTGGGCCGCTCGTACTCGTTCGCTCAGCCACAAATTAAAATGTGGCCAAATTTTCGCAAAATTTATTGTTTGTCGCGGCTTGGCAAAGAGACAACGACAGGATCAAAGGAGGCAAATAAGTTAAATGGCCGTTAGGCCAAATATTTAAATGCTCAAACGAAAGCACAACAAGCCAGGGAGAATGCCCTGTGCGAACACTGTATACGCTTCTCAATAAATTCAATAAAATATTTATTTACTAATAAATTCAAAGTATTTTCATTGAATGTTTCCATGTGAAAATAGAAAATAATAATCAACAATTGAAATCAGCTCGTTTTTCCTTGTTTCGCTGTCCTCTAACTTGGGGAATTCGGAAAAGTTCGGGAAAAGAGTTAAACGAAAAACAAATGTCCCTGGATAATGTGCAGCAGCGGCGACAACAATAAGAAGGATAATGCGACAAGTTCAGAGTGGGCCAAGGCGACCGAATGACCGCGATTTTTTGCGAGTCCGCTAAGTTCGCGCCATACCAAGATATATGGCGAAAAGTTGGGGCGCATTTAATGAGTTTATTGAACCATTTGCACAACTTGCGAACTGCCGGAGTTGGCAACCATTTGCAGGCATTGTCGAGAGTCCAGTGTCCTGTGCCCAATGGCTGCTGGCTGTTGACTGCTGGCATGTCCTGTTAATGCGCTGCAACACAATGCCCTCAACGGCTACCGTTGCAATCGTCTGTGACTCTTGGCAACGGGACAACAGGAAATATTCTTATCTTCCGGCAAGAAGAAAAATGAAATTTTATTTACGACAGAGGATTTAGTGATTTCCCATAATAGTTAATTCAGCCATCGCTTGAGCCAGCTCCAGCCTCGGATTCAGATTCAGATTCAGTTCCAGACTCAGCTCCAACCACAGTAATTCTTTTTTGCCTCGGACTGTCTTAGACAATTTCTTGGGGTCAACGCTGCTGCCTGAGCATGGCAACAAAATTGCGGCAGACAGAAGTCATTTAAGGAGAATTTATGGGATTTTAACTGACATTTAAACAGTCACACAGCCCAAGCCCCAGCCAGAGCCAGAGCCAGAGCCCGAGCCGGAGCCAGAGCCAGAGCCACAGGCAGCGTCAGAGCGAAAGAAGGGAATGCCAATGGGGCGAGAAGGCCAACTTGTCGGCCAAGATTAGCGAAGACTGTGCAACAAAATGTTATGGACAGCCAAGGATAATGGATGCTACTTGAAGAAAAATGAATTGTAATTACATTTGCAAACTGCACAAATGTTTGCACTAACTGCAGAGTTAATGGCCAGCTCAGTTAGCCGACTACAAAATGAAACTCGAAGCTGCTGCGTAATTGACCGAAGCTAACTATTGAGATTTGAGGCAAGCTGCAAAAACAAGCCTCGCACAAGCAAAAACAACCTACACCTATTTAAGAACTTAATTTAATTCTCAAGCAGCCACTAAAACAAGTTTAAGTTTAAAGAGGTTTAATGTCGTTTAAATACCTGTGAAGCTCATCATTGTAGCAATCAAACACGGACCCTGCAAATTAATAATAAATTGATTAGTTATATAATAATATTATTACTTTGATATATGTAGATTAACAAATTCCAATAAGCTTCTTCTGTCATTTATTTAAATCTGACTATTGGCTTCTGCTGCAAGAAATAATCACTTTTAAATGCTCTTTTTGTGCCTCATTATACTATAATATGCAATTATATAATTATTTATGTAATATACTTTACAAGCATATCATAATAAGCTGAACTTACAATTACAACAAAGAAATTAAAAGAGGCGATTCACACTTTTATATATACATACATATTTTTATATTTTGATTGTGAGCTTTGCAATTAAATGTATATATTAAAGGCAATATCATGAATTGGATAAATAAATTCTTGGTATTATGCGGACGACACATCAGGCAAATCTCTTTGAATGAAACAATCATTTCGCATTCTAATTAACATTGAGTCGAATGACAATTATTTTAAAACTGCTAGATTCTTATTAAATTTAAGCCTCTGTCTTTAATCCGTTGCTTTTTAATTTCTATCAACGGCTTTATTGCAAAGCCTTTGACTTACTGGCCAATAAGCTCAGGACTTGAATCAATTTGAGCATTTCAGCCCTCGGACTGCCAATCAGTGCACTCCACACAAAGTCAACATGAGTGGAAGGACCAACATCGGAGCAGCACCAGAAACTTCATTTGGCACCCAATTACAGCACCTTCGATAAGTTTGCAACCACCCAAGCGGGCCAGGCTGGAGGCCCTGTAGATACTCGAAAGATTTTTGCCGGATCTACTTAATTCCACTTTCGTAGTTCGACTCTGGCCTAGTGCAATGCGATGTGACTGATGTGTTGCTCTCAGCAGATCTTCATAATTTTGCAAAGCTTGTTGAAAGTTCATTTGGGCAAAGTCGGCTAACGGCAACACTCAATTTGTCCGTGAAGTGTGTTCATTTTGCTTTCTTTCCCTGCCTGCCATTTCACATCGATTGCTGCAAACTTTCTGCCAACTGCACTTGTGAGTTCTTGCGAGTGCTTCGCATGTATTTAGATGTTGTTGCGCGCCGGTTTTGCTGCTGCAACAGTAATCGAAAAGTTAATTCTCCGAAAAACAAGGTAATTAGTGTAGCAGTGCCCATAAAAACCAAACGAATGTGCAAAAATAACGAGAAAAGTTTGAAAAGTGCACACAGCGACAAGAGCGAGAAAATGGCAAAGGGAATGGCAACGGCCAGGCCGTGCAGCAGCAAGAAAACTGTGTGGCATTGTTGCTTGCCGCACGCTGTAATAAATGGCCCTGCCGAGCGAGCTTCATAACAACTACAGCCACAGCAGCGACAACAACAACAACGGCGGCTGTGCGTCTATGCCACAGGTAAAAAGCACTTGCTACAGCTGCACCGCTGGCCAAAAAAGTTTCCGCTCAGAACGAAGCCGCACACAGAGTTGCCAGCCAGCTGGCACCAGGACGTGTTAACACTGCCGACCCGGTCAGCTAAACATAATTAATACTTTATTTTTTCTTTACTCAAAAAAATTTATCACCTATGGGTGTTGGCTGGTTTTGAAAGATCAGGCAGAATTGGCTAAATTTAAGCGAACCCAAATACCAATTTTTATATTTCTTAGATAATTTATAAAATATCTTAAGAATTGTTAGATATAGTTTATAGTTTTGCTCGATTTATTGCATTATTATTTTCGTCTAATAAAATAAATTTACCACCCATGAGTGTTGGCTGATTTTAAAAGAACAGAGCGATCCTCATCACTTTAAGAGAACCCAAATATTATTATTTTTTTTTTTTTTTTGTTTAGCTAATTTATAAAATATTCTAGTTTATCTCTCGTTTTGCTCGATTTATTGCATTGTTATTTTCGTCGGGGTGGCAACTCTATTAAAATTAATTTTTCACCTATGGGTGTTACAACGACGTTACAACTTTAAGCGAACCCAAATATTTATTTTAATATTTTTTAGATAATTTATAAAATATTTTAAAAATGCTTACTTAAGAATTCTTCTGGTTTATCACTAGTTGTCGATTTATTTAATTTTTATTTTCGTAAGAATGGCAACTCTAATGAATGAAATTTTTCACCTAAGGGTGTTGGCTGATTTTGGAAGAGAGGGATCCACACGATGTTATTAGTTTAAGTGAACCCAAATATTAATTTTAATTTTTTTTTATATAACTTATAAAATATGTTAAGAATTGCCAGCTATAGTTTATCACTAGTTTTGCTCGATTTATTATATTGTTATTTTCGTCTGGGTGGCAACTTCAATAAAATAAATTGATCACCTATAGGTGTTACAAATATTTTAAGAATTGTTAGCTATAGTTTATCACTAGTTTTGTTCGATTTATTATAGTGTTATTTTCGTCGGGGTGGCAACTCTCAGCCACACAGTCCGTGGCAGAAAAACAAAACCATGCCCACGCACGAGCCTTCAATTAATTAATAAACAAAAGTTTTAGTCGCTCAAGTGGCGTAAACAACTTTGCGACTGTCATTTGTTACGCCGGCAACTCGAGACCTTTGCCAGCATGTGGGAGGCGGCATGCGAAGTGGCCTGCATATTTATGTGCATGTGCCGGGCGAACCCTTTGCCGCCGTCGCTGTCCTGGCCCGCTTTCGCTCTGATTTGCTTGTGCCTAATGACAGCATAAAGTTTTTGTCACCACATCAATCAAAAGTTTTTCATCAACGTCATCAGAGTTATCAACATTAGCCGTAGGCGGCCAAACTACACTAACATCTAGGAATATATCAACGCCTCGTTGTTGCGACGAGCATCGTACACTTTCCGGTCATGTGGATAAGCAGGGACAGCAACGACAGCCATGACAACTAGAACAACAATAAAACAGATGGAGCACAACAAGCGTGTGAGGGGCTAAGCGTGTTTACGCCTCGGCCAGCCCCAAACGGCATTTAAAGGACAGAAGAATCCCTCAGAGCTTAGCTGCGAGAATAAAAATAGAATTGACTAGATACCGTCTGTTAATGTGGCCCTAAGACAAATAAATATACGTTCACCTACTGCTCGAAAGAAAAATTGTCGCACCAGGCTCTCAAGTAATATCAACAGCAACAAAATATCATCAACTAAATTGAGGCTCAACTAAATAACTCAAAGGAAATGCGAGAAATGCCAGGAATGCCTGAGGTGGCGCAGAATTCATTTTAAACAGCCGCCCCTGCGGATACGTAATATTGATAAGCCAGCCACACTTCATCTTCATCAGCGGTCCACATAATCAGCTTCATCATTAAGGAACGGCTCGCTGTTGGCCCACGTTAACCTAAGCTCCAGCCACGCGTAGATACGTATATGTGGAGAGCAGGGAAGAACAGACCAGAGGACATCTTCATCTTTCAAAATGCGTTTAATTATGTCAAAGCTGCATAGTGAAACCTTTTTTGCCGAGTCCCAGCTCTGCGGCACTCAGACAGTTGACATCTCCTAACGAGATACGAAATGCGATTGGGAAAGAGAAGTCAAGAACGCAGAGAGCCCTCAAGTGAGGGCGACCCTGGCCAACCATCTATCTACCTGTCCGGCATCAGGCATCGCATTTTACATTTGTTTCATTTGTGCGATGTGTCAAATTTAGCTCCTGTGCATAATCGTGATGCTGTTAGTCAGGCTTTGGCAACTACCTCCCTTCTCCTCCTCCTGGAGCCGGGTACGTGCTGCCACCACCAACAACTCTGCCATTTCAATGGGATCTCTGACTAAGGACATAAGCTAGCAATTACCAAAGTGTTTTCCTCTAAAGCTGCTGCAACACAAGTTGTTATTGCCCCCGTGCAGGACAGGACTTACGCTGAATGGAGCTGAGCACTAATGCTAATTACAAATGGCTCTCGTCCCAGCATAGTTTTTGACTGCTGTTCGCAGGATCAAAATAAGCGAACTCTAATTAAAGTCGAAACGAATTGTCTTCGAATCATTCGAAGTTTCTTCTAATTTTTACCCAGAAATGGGAACATGGCCCTACGAGCAGTGGGAAGAAAATATTATACCCATTCAACCGCAAGTAGGTCAGCTACCCAATTTGGTTATGCGGGCTTAATGATGCACGTCGCTCCAACCTTGCGTCGATCTCTTGCCCTACTTTGATCGAGCAAGAGCGAAGAGAAACTATTTCCGTAATAAAACAAAGGTTGAAGCTCGCAACCGTAAGGTATTTAAATATTACTTAAACAAAAGAGTAATCTGCTTGTAATTAGTCGCAATTACTTTGAGTGTAAAAAACTGGAAATTTGCGATCCGTTGAAAAGCTCTGCTAGTAGTCCACCTTGAATCTTGTGGAAAGCGCTAAGATACGAACTATTCCCTACAGTTAAATCAGCTCTTTGATTAATTCTCACTTCGATTCTCAACCGAACCTCCGCAGCGGTCATTGCCCACAGGGTAGACGAAAGTAAAGGCCCGCTAAATTGGACTAGTCGAGCGCAAAGCACAAGCCGTGCCCATCGTATTAGCATTCCAGATTTAATTTCGTCCAAGTGGAGAAGTCAGCAGCAGAGGTCGAGCAACGGCAGCCCGAACAGGTCGGGCTCCTTGGTCTCGTAGGTCTGCAATGGGAATGGCAGCACCCACGTGTGACCCACGTATGTCAAAGCCATGAACATTCGACACATGTAGAACGGAATGCTAATGGCAATTGCTATCTTTCCATCAGCGTGTCCCTTTGGTTCGCAGCTTTGGCTGCGTCAAAGGGTTCACAGCACGGCTGGCTGGTAAGTTCATTGCTTTTTCAGTTAGTAAGTTAACCGTACTCGACGCGTTCCGCTTGGCTGGCTCAATATGCGAGTTTCTGCTGTTACTCTCTGTCCGTCTGTCCGTCTGTCCGTCTATTCGGCGCTTTAGTCTGTAATTAAACATTTTTTGTGCGCCCCAGGAATCTGTGCGGGCAAAGGTGAAGGCGAAGATTTCTATCTGCATGCCCCGCCGGCTGCCTCCTCGTCCAACTGCTGCCCTGTTAGCTCGGAAATTAATGAGTGTCGTCCGCTGCCTGGAGCCAGTTCATTCACCATCCTCCATCTGACTTTGCTATTACTGTTACCGTATATAAGCCCCAATTAGAGCTAACGCTAGTTGGCTGACACACTTGTCTGGCCCACCGCCTAAGCTTAAATTCGAATTTAATTGCCAAATCTCAGCTACCTTCAAGTTGATGAGCCAAGATCGTTCGGGTAGCCCATTCTGTTGACGGCTGTGTTCTTAGCCAAAGAAAATAAGCAAACTATTCTCAACAAACAAGAGCACGCTCTCAATTAATTTCTTGAAATCGAAAACGAAAGAGTGCCCTCTGCACAATTAAAAAGAAAAAGAAAAACAAAAACAGAAATTTTAAAGCCAAAACAGAAACTCTTCAATGTCCTGTCAAAATATGGGGAATCCCTACATCAAGCAGGATATTCAGTTCGCTATTGGCTTGCAGCGAATTTCATAGTTCATCAAGCTCAGAATTTCCCATCGAGTTCTTTTTTCGCCCCATAAAGCCATAAAGGGAAAATTGCATTTCCAACTTTGAACACTCAAGTCTCGTGTGTGCAATGTATAAAATTCATAAATACAATTTGAGGACCACATCACTCAACCACGGTCCGGCTCATGGCCCGATGGTCCATCAGATGCGTTGGCAAGTGCATGCAAAAATAAAAAAAAGAAAAACTTTCCTGCATTTATGCAACACAATGAATATATATATACATATCACACTCGGCCAGTGTGCAGAGACAAGACATCAACATCAACATCAACGTCATTCACTGTTCCGTGGCTGTCGACACAGAGTTCGGCCCGAGTTGCCTGGATCACACTGTGCATTTTGAATATTTATTAAACGCCCTCTGAGTCACCCACCCGCCCCCGCTTGACCGGCACTTTATTTGGGTATACGATTACTGGCACACCGCTCGGCTCTTCAGTACTTCGCACCACCCAACGCCCCACTCTTAAATTCTGCTTGAGTTATATGCAAATAATTATTCGACATGATAGCCGTAGCAGTTAGTCTAGGCACAACATGAAAGCCCCGCCCCCATGAGCTAATACCATGAATGCGAAATTAACAAATTACACATACGCCCCGCATGCCGCGTGGGCGTCTGTTGGGCCTGTTTGAGCAGACATTGTTCCTTATGCCAGTTCCAAGCCTTAAAGTCAACAATATCTCTTTCTATATTTTAAGTATATATATATATATAAGTTCTTTGCTTGAACTCTGAACCCGAAGGAATTTAATTATGATTTCTGAGAATAAGGTGAAAGAAAATATCAAGTGCAAGCATTTTATTAGGTCTATTTTTTGTTATTTTCAAGTAGTGTGCTTTACTTTAATTAAGAGGCAATTCAATGCAAATCTTCTTTGGAGACTTAGTACACGGACAATAGCTCGATAAAAATAGTTCAAAATGTAATGAAAATTCATACGAATTTGACAGGCATTATATTACTGAACAAGAGATTTATGTCCTGTACCAATATGGATTTGACAGCGTTCAACGGAGCCAAGTGAAGCATAGTACTTGTCCAGGCCCATATGGAAGCTACACACACACACACACACACACACACACACACACACACACACACACATAAATATATATTTAGATATATAAATGTATTTATGTGTGTGTGTGAAACAAAAACGACAAACTAATTCAATCTGTGGCGCTTGGGCACATTTATCAGTTGACGGCCAACCAATTCCCAGGCAATTCCCCAGCTCAGCCCGATGCTGGCCAGGCCTAAACAAAAACTCCATTCTTCCAAACTGAATTTTCATTTGTATAGAATTTTCATAGCCGGGGTGAGTGTTACTCTTCGCTTTTGGTTTTCACACATGCACCCGGGCTCGCCCAGTTGGGCAATGGGGATAGTCCGTGCGGGGCTCGGGTTGCTTTGACAGTTTTTTGGCGAAATGCCAGACGGCCAGGGGCAACACGGGCTCTGCCACTGACATTGCCACTGGCAATGAAGTGCAGACTAACTCAGCCCCCTCCAGCCGAGGAATGCGTGTGGAAAATTTAGCACGTTCTACGTGGCCCGGCGACAAATAAAAAATTGAAGTAAATTTGGCAACTGCCTGGCTGCAGTCGTTAGGACCCCAGATCCATGGCATCAGCATTTCGGGTCGTCAGGGCCTTTCGAATAAAATTCAAAAGTCGAGGACCAGCCAAATGCAGCAATGCGGCAGTGCACTTAGACAAACGAACAGAGACAGACAGACACTCATAAAACTGGGCAGAGCGAGAGGGAAAGTCAATCAAATAGACGGCCAGACACGCCGTCGCCAGACAGCCCCATTAAATGGGCGTTAAGCTGTTTAAGTCGATCCCCATCGAGGATTTGGACACTCATAATTATTCATAACGCCATTAGGTTGACTTTCTTCGCTTTATATTAAACTTCGATGAAAAGACTGTTCGCCAATCCTCGGAAAATCAGAACTTCATTTCCCTGAAAATTTAATGTGTCTTGCATCATTTTAAAATCATTCGGGCGTACGTGACGTATGCGCAATGCAGAGAGCAGGCTACTAAGCGAAATTCGCAAGAGTCCTTGTTCTGCTCGCGGCTCCAGCGGCTCCGCTAACCGGGCTTGGTTTATCAGCCCCTTCTGGGCACATGAACGACCTCTTAGCAATATTTATTATGACAGCCGCGTCGGCCGACCCACTTATTAATATGCAAAGCAGCCCGGCAGGTGTCTTTCCTGCCGTTTTATGCCACAATTTGAGCCACGTGTCGTCGCTGCTGCCGCTGCTGCTGCTCCTAGTGCGGCTGCTCCTGACACGGCTTTAATAATCTGCCCATAATCGTTGGCACAGATTTTAGCAGCTGTAGCTCGAAATTAACAATATCTAGCAGAATTTTTGGCAAGCCCGCAACTCGATTTATGCCAATCCGGCTGAGTTATTGCCAGCAAGTGGATCAGGCGGCCAGAAGCTCGTCGCAGGTGCCCAAAAATCACCTGGCCACCTTGTGCCACAGACAAACAACTGCTGTAGCAGTTTTATTGGCATAACACACACACACCGCACACACACGGACACACTCACACTTTGATGCGCTTCATCCACATGAGCTGCTCATCAGCAGCTTGTTAACTGCTCGTTGTCAAGCGCTGATGGGAGTTCCCGTCAACGAATAGTTGCCAGCAATGGACAAGGTAACAACTAAGTAGAAACAACAGCAACTGGGGGCCGCACCTCCTCCGCCCCCTGCTGACCGCAGCCCGCAGCCCCATCGGACAGGACATGACTTAGATAGGGGCTCGGCGAAAGTGTCTACATGCAGGCAGAATGTTCCAGGTCCACTCCAAGCAGAAGAGACTTGAATTAAGAAATAAGCAACTAGTCTGATTGAAGGTCCATGTTCCACTCATGAAACTTAAACGAAGTCCTTGTCATCTTTTCCCTCTGCCTGCCGTAATCCTGCTGGCTGCCATTTTATTCAATTACTGCTCTTATTCATCACTTCAACTGTTTGTGCAGTCGGCCAATCCGCAGGACGCTTCCATCCTCAGGAATGACGATGGCTCTTTTAGCTGATTTGGCTATACAGAAAAATGTTGGAGCAGCCGGCCAGCCTTTTCACTCCTCGCACGATCTACAATTTGATTTTTCTGCTATTTTCTTTACAGGACAAAGTTCTCAAATGACAATAATTTGTTTGGCCCATACTCTGTTGAATATTTTCTTTGAAAATAGTTCAGCTCAATCAAAGGACATTCTAACAAATTTTCGAATGCATCTAATGTATTCAGCCGAAGCTCTATCTATCAAAAAGTTAATCCTTTCCAGATAGAATAATTTGTAGCTGCTACATTAACGTGGATTCTCGACTTTTTCGTCCTTAATTTTCCGCATGCAAATCGGAGTCCTCCTTCGCTTGCCTCGTGTTGCAGTCAATGTAAGACACATGCATACATTAATATCGTTACAAGCATGCATTACAAACGTTACAATATTGCATTTGCAGAAACAATTTTTTCATTTCTCGTTGCCTCTCTCTGTCTCCCTCTCTCTCGGTCTTCTCCTCCTCCCAGCTATAATAAATTCGGTTGTAGATGCGACGCCGTCTTCCGTTACACGAAAACTGCGAGTGCGGCAAAGCCCGGCGCAGCTTCTTGCCGCATGCCTTCGTTAGCTTTGTGAGCTGCGGGTTTCGTTTTTGGCGAATTCGAGCATCAGTTTGCTCTGCGGGCACGGTTTGCCATCGTTTACTCTGCTCTCCGTCTGTCTGCCAGTCTGAGTGCTTTTACCTGCGTGG
>JABVZY010000307.1:383708-398184 GCA_020883555.1 Drosophila nannoptera
CAGCCCACACTGACGCACACACTCTCATGCACACAAATGCTCGGCTACACGCGCGCTGGAAACGACGACGAAGAGGCCACGACAAGGCAAAGAGAGTGAAGAGAGCCAAGACAGCGCGAAGCGAGGCGAGTCAAAGCGACCGACCGCCCGACCGACCCGCCGACCGGGCAACCGACCGACGACGACGGCACTCGAAAACGACAGCATGAATAATGCCATAGATTGGGGCTACACTGGGGATAGCGGCGCGCTATAATATATAGGAAGAAATGAGAAAAACATATTATATAATAAGAGAAAAGCACATTCTGTGATAGTAGGGAAGCTTCTCAATAATGAATTTGACGGAGGATCGATACAAAAATAACCAATTCGGAAATTTGGAGAATTATAGTTCGAAATTAAATCAGCTTGAAACATCTGTGAATATCACATTTAGTTTTAGATCAGGGACATTTACCAACTAATCAATACATCTACATAAGGGAGGGAATTTCATCTACTACACCTCAAATAGTTCAGTATAGCATAAAGGTTACCATAGCGTCGACTTCGGTAGGCATCGGCAGGTAGTGGCATCGGCATCGACATCGCTTCGTATTTGGGCGCTTCCAATTCGATTGCACGTACGCTCGTTTCTTGTCATTTGACTGTCGTCATCGGTTGAGTTAGGATGCAAGTCGAAGAGCTGGGGCTAATGTTTGTCTCGGTTCATGGCAAGTAAATGCTGTTGTTGAAGCGGCACTATAGTTCGAATGATATGATATCTGAATATATATAATAATTGTAGCCTAAATGCAATATATACGTACTCCACATTAAAATAATTTCTAGATTGTGTAAGGAGTTTCATTACCTACAAGTAAACTTAACGCTTCGAAATGCAAAGAAAATTTAAATTCGAATAAGATTGAAAAAATTAGAAATATCTATAGCACCACTATCGCATTTTAACTGTACTAAGCAAAAGTTCTCTACCGGCTATACTAAGTGAGTTGTTTTCACAAAACAATACATAGAGGGCGCTTTTGCTAAGCGCAATTCTGTTCTGTCCTTGTGGTAAGTTTTGTATCCGAAAGCTTTTATCTGTGAATAAAGGGTAGTTCCAATTTTAGCCGCCAGAGTATATACAATTAGTGTGATTAAATAGTAATCAATCAGATTGTCGCACGCCAATCGGTGTTTTCGGATTATTTGAGCTGGTCAATTGTACATTTCTACGGTTAGATATATATATATATATATATACCAACCTATCGATATTATTCTCGGGGTCCCCACAGAGATCGCCGATAGCAGTTCATGAATTCGTTAAGTTGGATGCGGTAGGCTAATCAGCTGTTTAACCGAAATCAAAATCGCGGTGACTTTGACAAAACACGCCAAAAACATGATGCAACAAAGTAAACGAATTGTAAGTGTTAATTCTTTTAAAACAAAAGCAAATATTCTCAATCTATGGAAATAACATAATTATTTGCTTGAAAAGCTCCAGCCGCTCCTTAATGCAGTCTTGAATTTGCCGGCACGCGGTGCTACAAGTACGACGGCTGCGGCGCCCGCCAAAATTGAAAAAAGTGCGTAATATATAATTTCAAACCAAAATATATTTTTTCAATAATAATCTATATACTACAATAAACAATCTATGTGCAACGCAGCTGTGAATACGGTGACTATATTGGGTCGAGTCGGTGCCGATCCGCAGTTACGTGGATCTCAGGAACATCCAGTGGTTACATTCTCAGTGGCAACACACACGAATTACAAGTGAGAAGAGAGAAATACTTACCAATTACTGAAAATACAAAATTTGAATATTTATAAATTGCTTAACAGGTATGAAAACGGGGATTGGGCGCAGCGCACCGACTGGCATCGTGTCGTTGTCTTTAAACCCAACTTAAGGGAGACCGTCCTTGAGTATCTAAAGAAGGGGCAACGTACAATGGTACAGGGTAAAATAACATACGGCGAGATCACCGATCAGCAAGGCAATCCTAAGACGAGCACTAGCATAATAGCTGATGATGTGCTATTTTTCCGCGACTCCAACTAAGTGCCAAGTATCATCTCAAGCTCCTTAATATTAAGAAGAAAGTTTAACTTGTAACTGACATATTTAAAGTAGATAAACACAATGTTCATGGGCATCCCTTTGCATTATATTAATCGTTTGTTTGCAAAGACATTAAAGTTGTGCTGTGATCAGAATCAGTTGATTCACTTGAAATGGAATGTTTTGGGTACGTTCCGTTTCTTAATTTCGATTCTCTTTTTTATTCCATCAAAGTTCATTCCAACCTCGTTGACTTCGCGATTCAGTTTATCCATTTGTTTTTCGACAATACTGAGTGCCTTCAAGTGATAGGCCATAATCATTGTGGTCTGCGGAGGAATATAAAAAAGATGGGCTTCGAATATAGTTACCCCTAGACTCTTACCAATTTAATGTTTAACTCTCCATCATTCATCTTACTGTATCTGTCTAATTCATCTTTTAGTTTCATGTTCCGTGCTGCCGTCTGATCTGCCGATAGCATTAGTTGAAGGAAAGCAAGATATCCGTTCGAATTCCGAGAAATCACTGTCGGCACACTGGGGAATCCCGCGTCGTGTTGCTCCAATTGAGAGGCGAGTTTTTCCAAATTGATTAGATTCTGTTCTTGTTCTTGCAATTCAAACTCTGTTTGAAATAGGCAGCACTTTGTAGCATTAATGAACAGGCGGACCGCGATGAGCTGTATGCGGTAATGGTCATAATTATGTCGTGTCTATATTTTCTTTAGATTGCTTGTATCTTACGTCCTTTTCGTTCTGCAAGATGAGACACTCTTCATTTATTATAAAACGAATTTTTCTTTGGAATTCTTCTCCTAGCTTCACGGTTTCATCCAATAGAATGTTTGTTAGCATTTCGAGATCTGCCAGTGTCATTGGCTCCTGTTGTGATGGATCAGTCATTGTAAAAGGTAATAGTAAAAAAATACACAAATTTTTATAATTTTGTAAAGAAAACTAACTGTTCGATATGAAAGAGAGTATGATTGTCACATGAGTTCTAGGCAACTCATTTAAAATAAATGTGTAAAGGCAGGCTGCTGAGATCATTCGTTAATCCCTAAGATAAGAGGTAGATCAGTCATTGTACTTCATTCCAATTAATTGTTTAGAATCTCTATTTGCAGGATAAAGTGGAAGACCTCATCCTCTACAACCGCGTCGCTAGGACATCCTTAATGTAAGTGGAACTTATAGTGGGTATGACTTGATTTAATGAGATTTATTATAAAAATTCAATTTAACTGTTCTGTAATGCAATCTAAATGTAACTGTTTTTACATTTTCCCATCTTTTGGAATTCAACGATGTATTCATATTAGCCGTTTTCTTGATTTTTGTCGCTGCTGCAGGTCGGAGGAGTGATAATTAGTCAAGCCTATTTTCCAATTTTCCGTATAATACTTCCCGTTGGTGGATTCTCTTTTCGATGTGTTGGCTGCGGGAATCTAATCGTACAATCCACACACATAAGATGCTGATTTATAATGCACACACCCACAATGTCTCTCTCGCTTGGTCTCTCCGTGTTCTTGATTATGAAGCTTATCGATCTGGAATTATGTCACAGAAGCGAGCGGCAAGCGTTTCAGCGAACACTCAAAACACCACGATCCACTCTCAATCGGCGAGCTCTTTCCCATATCGGGCAGAGCGTTACGTTATCTGTGTGCTGTGAGCGATTGCGATTGGGTGTGTGTGTGTGTGTGTTTGAGTATCTGCTGGGCTTACATACAATACGTGATATGTGAGTGTTATTCAGTCATGACTCGAAACTTTTCGCGTACTCAAAGCCCATTCAGTTCGCATTCAGCTTTTTGCCCGCACGGCAGCGCTTGCCAATCTCCGATTTCCAATCTCCAGCGCTGGTTCGTCGACTTGGAGTCATTCGTGTTCTGCTCGAGTCGGTTGTCCCAGTCGTTTCGCGGGTAACCTGAGTCCAATCTTCAGTCTGCGTATGAGCTTGCAGAAGATGCAAATTGTCAGCATCTGAGGTACAGTTCATACAAGAGGAAGACTATTTCCACCAGCACCAAAGGAGATTTTAAGTTACTTTCAACTGAGCTAAGATGGCCGTCGATTACGTTCTGGAGGACCTCATGGGCAAGCTGGGTGAGTGTGCGTGGAGTTTGGAGCGTGCGGGTCAAAGAACGTTCGACCGTTACCAAGGGTGAGCGTCCTTATCAGTGGAGCTTATCAGTGCCTGTGCATGTGCTTATCAATCGGTCGGCGGCTGCGACGTTTCCATTTATCCAAGTAAAAAGTGCATAGATTACAAGTGAGATTCAGTTATCCAGCTGTCAGTTTTAATTATCGCAAGGTAGATAAGCAATCTCGAGCCTGGCGCTTCGCTTGCTATTCTCCAATCCGATCCCCGTCCCCTTCTGCCCCGCCCCGTCCCGTTCGCGATTCCCCTCATTGGTCAACGAGCATTTGCCGACAAAGCATCGCTTTAATTCGCTTTTAATTGTCACTTTTTTGCTAATTTAATAATCATCTCAAGGTTGTTAGACGCATATGACAGGCTGACAGCGATTGTTACAAGCTTTCGAAGCGAGCGCTGCAGTGCATATAATGTCAGCCGTCAATCTGCGATCGTTCGAGATGCGGTAAGCCTTCTGGCTCTCGACTTTATATAGTTATTGGGACTATATATATATATATTAATGGGATCCCTGTAAAACTCGATCGACCGGGCCGTCACGCGGTTGCAGATGAGCTGCGTGTAAAGCTCCGGAATGGGTCTGCGGTTTGTGCAGGTAATTCACACGTTTAAAATTAAATGCGGGCAACTGAAAAGTCATTAAAAATCTATTCTGTATTGCAAACTAATGGAAATGAATGTTATAAATGGCTGAATGGCTGTGTTATGAGTGATTTGAGATTACGAACAACGCGAGCTTCACACCTCAAAAAGTCAATAACTCGGCAGAGTATTCATCAGTCGCTATTCCCTTATTACCTCACTCACTGAGCCACAATCTTATAATTTTAAAATTCTATAATTTTCATAAATGCTAACGTCTAAAGCCCACACCTCTAAGAAAACAAGTTTTTATCACTCGCAACGGGCCCACTCGAAAGCCGAGCTTCCCCACGAGCCAAGCGGGGAGAGATGAACGACCGCGTTAACGGCTCTTGCCTGACAGAGTGACAGCACTTGGGCGTATATATTAATACAAAATGTCTGAGAAGAGACATTCGAAAGTCAGAAAACAGGTTTCGCCATACGGCTTTATAATATAGTATCCCCGTTCTGAGTGATCTTGTGATATTTCAATTATTCCACTGGACTTAACTTTTACTTTCGCTCTGGCCCCTGGCACTAAGAACATGGCTCAAGACTGGCCAGTTTCAAAAACTATCGAAACCTGCTGGCCACTGTACACTGACCTTCACATTGAGCAAAACAAAATAAATAAATAAATATATAATATATATACATATAATATAAATATATGTATATATTTTTATATGTACGTAAATGCCTGTGAAGCTGATAAGAGCGGGCTTTGGGGTAAGAGTTGATATGTTTTGAATAGAAGCTATTTATATACACACACACGTGCCCCATGATCTATGGCTGTATTAAGTCAATAGATTCCACTTACATTTTTATTTTGACCATCGTAGTTTCGAAAACACAATACGTAATTGCCACGGGCCTACTTAGCCGTTAAACCGTAGAACCGCTTTGCCTCTCTGCTGAGGTTATCCTACGGTAATGCAATGCAAGCCGAGTCAGGTTAGGTCACGCTATAGTCCAGGTCGATACTATATGGAGCTGTTCGAGTTTGGGGCCATTTGTATTCATTTTAATTTGCCGCTGGCTTATACGACGGTACTGACCTAGAGCAATAATCAGGTATAATTATTCAACTCGCTCCACGAAACACTTGTACAATCATTAAACAAAGTTTAAAGATATGTGTGTGAATAGCAGAAAATCGATCATCAAATGAACCCATACAGCCACACAACCGCCCACCACAGTCAACGGGCAACCGCATTGGAGCCACCGAGTTGTTGTGTGCCACATTTGGCTTTGCGTATTGCGGCTCAAAGTTTTGCAGTAAACTAGCAGCGAAACCAACAAAATCCTATAGGAATTATTAAAATTCGATTCGAAGACGGAAAGAAGAGGCGGCTTTGATCTTACAGATGAGCGTGAGCGAGAGAGGGGGAGAGGGAGTGGGAGTGGGAGAGCAATGTAATAAGCTCCGTTTATCTATTTAGCTGCATGGGCATAAAGTTTATGGCGGCAGTATATCGCCAATACACGTTTTGTGCCATGTTTGATTACCAATATAAACGGGGCTATTCGGCTCGAGAGCCATGTCGCCATAAACTGGGCCAAGCTTTAGTGAGGTGTCGTATAGATGTCTATTGGCCGGACTGATTTCCTGATAGTCGGCTACGATTCGCAGCTCTTCCGTTAGTTCCCTTTCCATTTTCATTAACGTTACGTATCGTTAGGTCTGTGCGCTGTCGGCCTGATTATGCATAAAGTTGCCATTGAATTTAATTAAAGATCGCCGGATCGTCGAGCTAGTATTAATTAAGAATTAGCCCTGCAGTGTGTGATCTGTGACATAATTTCACACATGGAACACACTCACTATGGGGAGTGAAGTAATCTTGGGGAATTCTCGGACGATAGTGTAACGTCTATTTGGGGCCCATCTGTGAGCTTTTGTGGCATCGTCTGATGTGTGTCCGCTCGCATCTCGATTGTTATGCATGGTTATAATTCGATACCGCAAATCAATTGCAATTGCCGATTGAACATTGGACCGCTCAAGTGTCAGATATCTAGGTTACGTCGAAAGAAATTTACACAGCGCCTGCCCTCAAGCAGCCAGATCACAGCACAGTGCATGCAAAAGTATAGCGGACCGCCTGCCCCCTGCCCCCTGGCCCATGTTTCAGGCAGTCGCGGCAGCGCCAATAGTTCATAAGCGAAATGAAAGAGAATAAAAAAGAGCTCAAACACTGTTGGCAAATAGTTTACCGCGCATTTGTATGCCATTCAATTGAAATCGAATTGAATAAATTCCACTTGATTTAATTGCAATGTCTACGCGGAGTGACGACAATTCCATCGGCGTCGAGTTACGCCCATCGAAAGTATCTGATAAACCTCCATTTGGCAGCGCAAACAACTCGTCTGTCCTAGCTGGTTATATCATTCGCCCGATATGTGAAAATGGATAACGCAATCTCCACAGAATTGAATCAATTTCCCTTTTCACATTGAATCGAATCATGAGTGTCACACGATTTATTCACCATAGAGGAAGTGCTGGCCCAGAGTCAGGTGACGGGTGCCTCGATAGCTTATCTTCTGTATTGGCTACCGATTTGCAAAGCACTCGAAGTTTTAGTTCAATGGTTAGGCAATCAAATGGAAGTGTTTGAATTAACACGAATTAACATTAATTAAAACTAAATTAAGCCCTTGCGCGATGGAGTGAAAATACTGCTTATTTAAGAGGGCTTTCTAAGCCAAATTGTAAACTATTGGAAATAGTTTGGGGGAAAATGGCCAGGCCAATAAATCATTCGGCTTATCTGAACTATTTGCTATGCTAGAATTATGAACTTCCGCTTGAGACTACGTGTCTTGGTCATTTCTCTTTAATTAATATTCAAATATTTACTGATAACTGTTATCTGGCAGGCGAGTTCGGCAAGTACCAGTTCGCCCAGTTCTTCCTGCAGGTGCTGTCCGCCCTGACAGCGGGCTTACACATGTTGTCCTTGGTGACAGTCGCCGCGGTGCCCGAGCATCGCTGCTTCATTCCCGGCGTGGACAACAGCAGCCTGTCGAAGCTGCCGTGGAACTCCAGTGCGATACTGGAAGCGATTCCACTGAAGCCGTCTGGTGAACTGGACTCCTGCCATATGTTCAATGCGAGTGCTGGGGACCAGAGCCAGATTCCCTGCGAGAGGTACGTGTACGATACGACGTATTACGAGACCTCCCGCACCATCGACTGGGACTTCGTGTGCGATCGTCGCTGGATGGGCGCCATCATCCAGACGGTGTTCATGCTGGGCACCTTCACGGGCGCCGTCACGCTGGGCGGATTGGCGGACAAAATTGGCCGCAAAACCGTCTTCTGCTGGTCGGCCCTGCTGCAGCTATTCGTCGGCGTGGGCGTGGCCTTCATACCTGAATACTTCTCGGTGATGGTTGCCCGGTTTGTGCTGGGCATCGTCGGCTCTGCGGGCGCCTACATCTGCGGATTCGTGCTCACCATGGAGCTGGTGGGACCCAGCAAGCGCACAGTGTGTGGCATCACCTTCCAGGTAAGCATGCCTAAGATGTCCTGTTGGCCACGCCTTCATCTCACACATTCGCAGGCTGTGTTCGCTGCCGGCATCATGCTCGTAGCTGGCTGGGGGGCCATCATCAAAGATCGCCAATTGCTGCAGGTGGTGTATGGTCTTCACGGTTGCCTATTCCTGGCCCACTGGTGGCTGATGGACGAGTCGCCGCGCTGGCTTTGGATGCAGGGCCGTGCTGCAGAAGCTGTGGATATAGTGGCCAAGGGGTTGCGCATCAACGGATCCGGCATACCCCTGGACAAGGACTACTTTGTGCAGAAGGCCAAGCAACAGGCTGCCGTAGAAGAGAAGTCCAGTGCCGGGCTGAGTGACCTCTTCCGCACGCCTAACCTCCGCGTAAAGACGCTCAATGTGTGCCTCTGTTGGTTCGCCAACTCCATTGTGTACTACGGCCTGTCGCTCAGCGCGGGCAAGCTCTATGGAAATCCCTACCTTATTCTGTTCCTCATGGGCCTGGTGGAGTTCCCCAGCTACATAACCATTGTGTTTGTCCTGGATCGCCTGGGCCGTCGCTCCATCACGTCCACCTTGATGCTGGGCGGCGGACTCTGCTGCATTGTGGCTGCCTTCATAGCGCAGGGCAGCACGTTGTCCACGAGCATTGTGATGCTGGGCAAGCTGCTTATCGCTGGATCCTTTGCCGTCATCTACAACTACTCGGCGGAGCTGTTCCCCACAGTAGTGCGTAACTCAGCCATGGGCTTGGGCTCGATGTGTGCCCGTCTCTCTGGCGCTCTGACACCCTTGATCACGTTGCTCGGTGATTCCTTTGATCCCAAGATTCCTGCCGTGCTCTTTGGAGTTGTTGCGCTGTTGTCTGGCTTCTGGGTTATGTTCCTCCCGGAGACGATGAACAAGCCCATGCCAGAGTCCATAGAGGATGGCGAGAACTTTGGCAAGGGCGACACGTGGTTCAGCCAGTGTGCTGGCCGTAAGCCGCGCCAGGACAGTATTTACCCCGACGATCCCGAGCAAATGGTGCCGCTCAAAACCATCGAAAGTAAATAAGAATTGCCAAAGCTTTTTCCTTTTTTTTCCTAAGCATTCTCATCGAACACACACACACACACACACGCACACATGAAATTGTTCAAGAACTGCTTTTGCAGTGCGACTCTAGTTAAGCTACATTTTGTTAATAAATTGAAGCATTCGCAGAGAGGCTGCGGGCCGCAGGCATCCAATTATGTAATACATGGAGCTCGCAGTCTCTCCAAATTGTTTAAGAGAAGGATGCTGCCTCCTTAAATTGAGTTGTTGAGGACGAAGCAATTGAGATCTAGAGGCTTGGCTTTCATTTCGGCTGATATTTTGAATACATTAACTGCTTATTGGCCCGAAGTCTCCGATAAGGAATATTAAATCTGCGTAAAACCAGCCAGCTGGACTTAAGTGCCCATTCGATATGCACGGGCAAAGAAAATAATTGTTCTTTGGCATTATTCTTTTGAAGACACCAATAGCGTCGAGTGTTGTCCACTAAATTTCAGATAATTGCCGGAAAATTGGCAGCAAATGGCGAACAGCTTGGGAGCGATTTGCATTTTCGCACGTTAATTAAATCACATTGGTATTATTTTTGATTTAAAATGCTTTTGTTTTTGCTTTTTCTCTTTCTTTTTTGGTATTTTTTGTTTGTTTTTGGTACAATTGAGAACAATCATTTCGAATTTGAATATAATTTCGTTTTCATTTACTCGCTTTAAATTGCAGCTAATATGTTTACATATATACGTATTTCAATATATCAGATATAACTATCTGCGTTCTCTCTGGCTTACAAATAGATCAACAGTTACATATACACAGATAAGACTGAACATATACAAACATATTCAAATCTGAATTTCTGTTCGACACCTCGTTAACTTGACTGCAAAACTCTTGCAGCAACTTGCAAACATTTAGACCTCTTCCTTTTATATATATTCGTGAAGGTACATTTAGATATTGTATGGATGGCCACATCGATACATATAGCAACAGACACCAAGAGAGAGAGAGAGAGAGAGAGAGACAGAGAGAAAGAGAATGAGAGAGAGAGCGAGAACGCGGCTTCGTATGCAAACAAGAAACACATCTAGATCAATTGGATATAACGGCTCCACTAATGTTCGGTAAATGCTCGACGGCTGCACACGAGACAACTCAAATGGGAACGGCGGAAACTGAATCTTGAGACGCTCCGAATGCGTGAGATACGAGTAAATACTTAATATATAAAACATAGCTACGTGTAAATTAATCACAATCCAATTTGTTTTCGAAATTATTTACATAAAATACTCTCAACCGCTAGGTAGCCCCCAGTTGCCCATCCATGTTGGCCGTTGCGTCCACTCATCCTCTGGCTTATATTATTCGAGTTTCTGCTCGTCGTTTCTCACTCTTCCCAATATAGATGCTTCCATTCTGGGTGTGGGTCGCTGGCACTAGCTCTCGCCGCCAATGCCGCCAACCATTCAGTTTTAAGCTCTGAGCGTGTCATTTATGCGCGCTCCGGACATTTTGTTTGTACAATAGATGCCTTCGCCTGCAGTCCACTGCCTAGGCCCGTTCCCTCGGGCAGCACGGCGGTGTGTACAATGATAGCCGGCTGATCCTCGCTCTGTGGATGCAGCTCGTGCGATTCGCCGGGAGTTAGGCTGGCTAGGGCGGCAAGCAGATCGTGGTTGACCAGAGGCTCGCCCTCCTCCCGGGGCTCCCAGCCCGCCGGCGGCGAGGCGGGCGGCGAGATAAGGAACTGTTTGACCGGCGCCGGAGGCTGCAGATTCTTGTTGCTAACAGGTGTCACCGGTTGCGCAAAGTAGCAAGTGATCACCGTCTTCTTATTGAACTCGTATTGATGCAGCTTGATGCGTGCATTGGCCGCGGCGATGGCGTTGTCGTAGTTCACACGCAGCCGGCGAAAGCTGCGCAACCACTGAAATGTGGCCGACTCGCTGAAGGTGCGGAACAGTTCCTCCATCGAGTGCTTTAGCTCCGGACTGGCAAACACCTCTGAGTGTATATTGGTCACGATGATCGATGTGGGCAGATCGTCGAACGAATCGGCATCCACCTCCGGCTCCGTATCGGTATCCACATCCCCCTCCGGCGGCAGCGACGGATGCTGGCTGGGCAGCCCATCCGCAGCGTTGATGAAAATATCCTGATCCGGGGACAGTTTGTCTATGCTGCCGCCGCCGCTGCTGTTCTGCGTCGATTTCAATTTGCTGCTGTTGTTGTTGTTGTGATTGCTGCGTGGTATTGTCGTCGTCGGTGTGACATCTCCATCGTCTTCAGCATCGACGCTTGCCTTGGTGGCTGCGTTGTTATTCGACTTGGCCGCATCGGACATCGCTGGGCTGAAAGCAGAGCACATTAGTTAACTCCGAATTCAATTGGAATCTCTTATGCCTAGGGTGGGCAGGGGATAATCGTAAAACTGACAGACACACTTCAAATTTATATTATACAAATTTGTTTTGTTAATTTTGGACCTAATCACATCTCGAGTGCGGCTCGATTTATTGCTAGATGTTAGCTCCTTCATTGCCCAGGTAATGTGTGGAAACGATTTATTTAACTGCTGCGAAATCATATATTTTAATTTATTATACAATTATTTTCTTCAGGAACTTGAGTTTGCTAATTAAACGCCACTTTCTCCCGAAATATTCTAATATCCCTAATAATTACGCCGCCTGTGCAGAACAGAACGTATTATTTGGCCAAACGCGTTAGCAACCACTTTTGCCTAATGGCTTACTATGCCCATTCATGGCAGCCAGCGAAGCCATTGACGTAACACTTTCGCAGCGAATTTCAAATATAAATTGTGGCCTAAAATATTTACGAGCGCGGCAAAGCCGAAAAACTACAGACGTGTCTGCAGATATTCTCAGACGGGGTTGTAAGTTCTGTTGAGCAACGCGAACAACAAGAAAATAAAGAGAAATTCGAGCGTGAGAGGGGGAGCGGGGTTGCGGGAAGCAGAAGTCAACTTAAGTATCGGCACGTGAAGGCAATCAATAGGGACAACTGCTCGGCTTTTGGTGACGTAGAGTGTTGATTCACAACTGCTCTTGATTTTATTGTTATGCTAGCCTATATATATATATACACCCTACACAGGAGCTATATACTCCTAGCTCCGGGCTGGGGTCGGAGTGATTAATAGCGTTGGCGAATTTTTGTGAATGAATGAAAATGAGTAAAGTCGACGCGACCAACTGGACGGGGTGAGGACAATGACGTCTTCGATGTGGCCGCTCTTGATGTCATCCTAGCCAGCTACAATCCTTGCCGCGGCCGTGTTGTTCCTGCTGCTGACGACAGCACCTGTGACACAGTCACAGGCCAAAACTTTTGGCCACTTTTATTACGATGATTACTATTTCGGCAAATATAGTTTTAGATTAGCGCTCAATTGTATGCTATAAAATGTTCTCCCTTTCCTTCTGTCCGTCTATTTATATAACTGTGTGCTGGTAGGTAAATACCTGAGCCACTTTGCATTGCCTGATTATAGGTGTTGTTTTAGGGAATGGTGTACCAAGAGAACACTTTTGCAGCTGATTAGTCATAATCATTTCATATTTATTTAGCGAGGAAATTCATAACTAAATTTGACATATTTTTCTCTATCAGCTCGTTAACAAGTTAAAGAGAACTTGGGACCTCTTTGAGACTCATGGCCCATTTACATGGTTAAACTTTCCACCGATTTATTTATTGCGATTGCAAATGGACAAATTAATTGAAAATGCGCTGAGGGTTGGCATTTTCGTGGTTTGTCTGTCATGAAATTTAAATGCAATTACGAGTATGGACGATGTGCTATCCATTGACGGGGCTATTATGCCAAATTGACACATTCCCGTGGCTGGGCTGGGGCAGAGGGCAACTGTCAAGCGCAGACTTTAAAGTGCGCGACTCGTGGCTCGAGGACGCTCTGCTTGCCCCATTGGGTACTCAACGGACTAATACCCTTGCCGCCGCCAGACAGGACACGGACCAGGGACCAGGGACCAGGGACCACCCGTAGTGAAAAGCTCTGCTTGTTTTCGCTTTGTTTCTCCGCCCGTTCCGTTGGCTTACTGCGGCGAGCGCGATGAAAAGTACATAGAATAAAAACAATGTCCAAATTCAAACAGAGGCCCCAAACGGCGAACCTTGGATGGCAGTCGCGTTGATCTATTTCTGGATGATTGATTCGGTAGGTTATAAACACACACTGACATGCGTTCCTCTTCTTTCAGCTCTACTCTGTGGCTGCATGACGCATGCATTATGCTAAAGTCGGCCGGGGAACTTAAAGTTCGCATTTCTACTCGGATAAACACAGGGTTGGCGCAACGTACTCGGAACCAAAAAATTGACGTAGAAACTGCAAGTAAGCTGCCTATCTATGGACGACGAGGACGGCTTAGTAAACGACTGGCTTGCATGCAAATTGCGGGGCCGCAGGATGACGTCATCGTTTGCTTGCATGCCAAAGTGAAGGCAGCGGACGCGATAATTGAAACGTTAAGGAAGCCCGCTTTAAAGCTACCGTCGAGGAAATATACGAAGGCAGACAAAGCGGTGAGTCTCAACGTGATGATGAATTAGCTGACGCTCGTTATCCTGCGACCTTTACTCATTCATAATTGCTGTCATTATTATATCAAGTGCGTCCCGGGCACATTATAAGCAGCCCCGCGGCGAGCTCTGTGAGCGTTCGACAAGCTTATCCTGGGATGCAAAAATGGGCGTGTCGCAGCACAAAGATATAAAATTATAGGAGAAACAGCCGCCCGCCCAGTGCCTTTATAAATAGATCAAAGGAGATCTTTAGCATTAAACGGAGATGCGGAGAAAGCCGCAGCAGCTGTTCGAAACTTATTCAAACTTCAACTGTGAGTTTTCACAAAGCTTTTCCGTTTCAAGCATGACAAAGTCTTCTTCCGAATATCCCCCTTAATTGTAGCAGGTCCCCGGCAGTTGCAAGAAGTGGCTCAACTAATTTAATTGGATTCCAGTGTAAAGCGTAATCGAAGCTTTGACACGAGCGTGTCTGGCAACAGTTAATCAGGCAAAG
>JABVZY010000307.1:526911-553199 GCA_020883555.1 Drosophila nannoptera
AATTTTCAGGGTATGAAATTATTGAGTCAACGGGAAATGCATTAAATTTGATTTGCTTAACGCCCCAGCGAGCGTCAGAAATGGGCTATTTGCACAACCGGGTAATCTAAATACTCCCAGACCCCAAGCGTCTGCATTCCCTGGCCCTAAACGCTAGTTTAGCCGTCAAATGTCTGGCCTATAAACGACACACATTGAACTCGAAATGTGGTTCAATTGAGCCAGCTGCACCTTCCATTGATTTATTTGCCTAGGCACGCACGTCTGTAGGTCGAGGCCAATGATTGACGACTTGAAGGAAATGTTAAGACATGGCCAAGCCCATGCCCCAGTCCATGAGCTGATAGGCGACTGGGAGCTGAGCAGAGAAGGGGGCCTGGAAATGTCTCACCCGCACCCATTAAGTGGCAGCACGACTTTGAAAGTTGCAGCAACGCAAACGCCTGGAAATGTGTGGCAAACACGCAACTTTCGACGTCACGGCCTCCAAGGAGCGGGGAGCACTTGAGAGCACTTGTTGTAGTACGGCGTAAACAAAATATAAATACAACTCATATTAATCAGACCGTAGGCAGCTGTCAGCTATGTAGACACGATACATCTAACGGCATTCCAATCAAAACAATGGCGGACACCGGGCCGCAACAAGTTGGCGCGTGGCTGCCAGGCTACGCGGCGCCCGGCTCGCGTCCGGCGTGCTAGTTGAGGTGAACTCAAAACAACCCGTCAACTAGGCGACTGTCAAATGGGCCTCATATCCGTAATCCGCAATATCGACCAAACAGCGGCAAGCAATATAAGTTGAACTTTAGGCGACTTTCTGGGTCTCCGTTTGCTGCAGACATAGATTGGATTTCAAGCCCTGCGGAACACGTCCCGAAAGACCACTCTGAGGCAGAGAGTACACAGGAGCTATCCGATTGACCAGTTAATGTCCTCATCATGGACGATCGCACTATAGACTCCATCTTCCTGGGCTCGCTCGAGTCGCTGCCGCCAGTGAGCTCGAAAATTGTGCGTATTTTTACCAGCTCCACGTTTACGGGTGTGTGTGAAAAAGAGAAAAGTCGGTGTCATGTGTGCAGTCTTATGTAATCGCGTATACTTCTATACAGACACCACGATGGAGCGTAACACACTGATGGCCAAGTGCTATCCGCGAATCAAGGACTACTGTCGCGAGAAGCACGGCCTCGAATTTCAGGTGGTGGACATGCGTTGGGGCGTTCGAGATGAGGCCACGGACGATCATATGACCACGGAGCTGTGTATGCGCGAGATCAAGAACTGTCAACGCCTGTCGATGGGGCCCAATTTCATCGTGTTCTTGGGCCAAAAGTACGGCTATCGACCCATACCCACATATATAGTGTCCTCGGAGTTGCAGATGATTTGCGAGGAGCTGACCTCAATGGGCGTGGATCGGGCTCTGCTCGATCTGTGGTATAAGAAGGACAGCAATGCTGTACCGCCCATATCCGTCTTACAGCCCATTTCCTCCATATTAATCAACTTCAATAACAAGGTAAGTGTCGATGGATTCACAACGAAGACCAGCAACTTATACCCAATCCGATGACAGCGCGTGCCGAAGCTGCAGGCGGAGGACCAGGCCGTGTGGTGGGACACGCTCAACAAGATGCAAAAGCTGCTGCGCAAGGCGGCCGCCTCTCTGGGCGCCAGCAACAAGATGTCAAAGGATGATGTACACAACTACTTCATGTCGGGTGAGTGGCAGCTCCTCCACCCCAAGCGAGTTACTCACTTTCCTTTCGCATAGTTACGGAACGCGAGGTCATCAATGGAGTGCTCAACGTGAAGAATACGAAGAACCATTGCCTGGCCTACGTGCGTTACATAAACAACATAAATCTGCAAAACTTGAAGAAGGCCTCGCTCTTTGTGGACATCATCAATCGCAGCTTGGACACGGAGTCGGCCAAGCTACTGAGTGACCTGAGGGATGTGCGTCTGCCCGCCAAGATCGAGTCGAGCAATGCGCAAAAGTAAGTAAAGTAGATTGCACGGAAAGCAGTGGGAAGCTAATTGATTGGACCCTCTCCTAGGTACACCGTGGAGTGGATTGGCCGCGAGGGACTCGACATTGAGACGCATGAGGAGTATTTGAATCATTTCATATCGCACTTCTATAAGAACGTGGTGAAGCTCGTGGATAGGGCCATGCGCAAAGAAGACTCCAGTGCACAGGGGCAGATAGTAACTGAGATCCTTCAGCATTTGCACGCTTGCAACAACTCGGTGAAAATCTTTTATGGCCGCGAGGAAAGTTGCGAACGTATCAAGCGATATATGCTGGGGGATTCAGATAAGCCACTTGTCCTTTTTGGCGACGGAGGTTGTGGAAAGACTTCATTGCTGGCCAAGAGCGCCTCTCTGGTAGCCAGCGAGTGGTTCGCCGACAAACGACCTATAAATATCATACGCTTCCTTGGCACAACTCCGGACTCGAGCGCCTTGACGGCCACGCTCATATCCATATGCCAGCAGGTGATATCCATCCGTTAATTGCAGCTAACCAAATTATTGATGTTGCCGTTTCGTAACTGTTAAACGGTTACATTTGCTTATATGAACCACCATATGCAGATATCGTACAACTATATGCTACCCTTTGAGAATATACCAGATGATCTTGTACCCCTAACAGCACATTTTAAGCAATTACTAACTTACGCTAGCCCCAACCAACCACTTACTATATACCTTGATTCAGTTGATCAACTGACGGGCACCCAAGATTCGAATAAGGTATCCTGGATACCAACCCGTTTGCCAGCCCATTGCAAGGTGAGTGCGAGGACCCCGACTGGCCTGACTCCTGCTCTTTCCTTCTCTTCCCTGCATGCCCTTTTTGTAAATACCAAATATTTTATTTTTTGATATCAACCATCTATTCGAAAGAATATCTCTATTCGGAAGAATCACCTTTTGAATATTTCTGCACTGATAAAGCCAACTCGATTCGATTCGATTTTTTAAGGACTGTCTTGCTCCCGAGCAGCAGAAGACGTCTCTAGTGTGCACTGCATGAAAATATATATACATACATATATAGACTAATATATAGAGTATATTTTGCTTAGATTTCTATTCGTTTTAAGTTTTCCGAAATTGCATGCCGCCCGTCCAGAGGTATATGAGTTTGTACATACGATTGAAACACTTTTCCAATCGCTGTAAGTTTTTCCAATTGCTTGACATGTGCGTGCTAAGCAATATCACTCGCAAAAAAGAAAAACCACTGAAAAGGCTTTCCTTTTGGCACTCCACTGCCCAAAAGGGGACTTCCCGCATGCCGTTTTGCATGAGGCACGGGCGTGGGCGTATCATATAGGAGTACTGCTTCTGCCGCTTTGTGTAAATGCCGTTGGGATTGATTACAGATCATCATATCGTGTGCGAACGAGCCGGCGAATCCGACCGTCTCCCATGAGTACCATGTGCTGTGCAAGATGATTGACGTGGAGGAGAACTTCATAGAGGTGACTGCGCTGGGCGAGGAGCTGGCCATGAACGTGATCAAAATGTGGATGAAGACCGCGTGTCGCGATCTTAACAACTACCAGTGGCGTTTGGTGGCCAATGCGATTAGCAAGTGCTCCCTGCCCATATTTGTGAAGCTGGTCTTTGCCGAGATATGTCGATGGCGCAGCTATACGCGTCCGCAGGAGACACACTTGGCCAACACGGTAATGGACTCAATCATGCTGCTTTTTGAGCGCGTGGAGAAGCAGCATGGTCGCATCCTCGTCTTTCATGCCCTGGCCTACATAACCGCCTCCAAATCGGGGCTCTCCGAGAGCGAACTCGAGGATCTCATTTCGTTGGACGACAAGGTCTTGGATGATGTCTACCAATACCATATGCCGCCAGTCCGCCGTATTCCGCCCCTGCTGTGGACCCGCATCCGTAACGATCTACCCAACTATTTGAGTGAACGGGAAGCCGATGGCGTCAACGTCATGAACTGGTATTAACAGAGTATTCTCGAGGTTGGGTCCTTCATACTTTAGCTTATCTAACAAATCCGAAAGACAGAGAGGTATATTGTAGGTGGGGATTATGCAATAATGGGGACGTAGTGAAAGGGGGATGAAGTAAAAGGATAGAGAGCTAAGGCCGTAGTAGATAAATAAGGTAAAGGGGTTATGAGAAAGAATGTTTTTATACCACTAGGATCTCAAGCATTATTTTTCTCACTTGTTCTTATCTCATTGTTCCATATTGTCAAAATTTTCACAGGTATCACAGGCAATTCAAGGACACAGCCAAGGAGCGGTACTTTAAGAACATGAACATGGCCATATATTTTCACTCAATGATTGCAGATTATTATCTGGGCATCTGGGGCGGAGGTATACCGAAGCCGTTCAAGTTCACCGAGATACAGAGGCATCGCTTCGGACTGGCTGACAAGGAGGGTTCCGCAGATCGAAAGGTGCCCATACAGCCGCTGGTTTTCACCAGCAAGGACGGCCTCTCCAAGCGCTACAACTTGCGCAAGGTATATGATTTCAGTTCCTTTTCCCAGATTCCGCTTTATTCCGTCCGACTACTTTTGCCTTCCAGTTCGGCGAGCTGCCCTTTCATTTTGTACGATCGCGCCGCTTCAAGGATCTGTTCGAGCACGTGCTCTTCAACTACGAATGGCTGCATGCCAAACTCTCGAGCTGTCCCTTGCAGGCCGTGCTGGCTGACTTTGAGGACGCCTCGAGCAACACCGAGGACACGGAGGCGAAACGTGAGCTCATGCTGGTGGCCGACGCGTTGCGTTTGGGTGGTGCCATACTGGCCATATATCCCAATATGCTGGCACCGCAGTTGATTGGACGTCTGCTGCCTGAGATCGGGGGCAATTCCAATATCAAGATGTTGCTGCGAGCCTGCGACCGGTCTGGGCCCAAGGACTGTGCCCTAATACCGGTGAACCATTGTCTCCACACACCTGGCGGACCCCTCAAGGTGCGTACACATCCAGGTGCAGTCTATCGACGGGCACACGGCTCATGGCACTAATCTCCTTTGCAGTACTCGCTGGAGGGACACCAGTTTGCGGTGTTCGCCTTTTGCCTGACCAGCGATATGCGTTACATGGTCTCCATATCGACGCACTTCATCACCTTCGACTTGTCGACTTCTGACTTAACGCGCGATGTCAATCCCGGCATCGAGGGTATTATGCAGCAGCTGGTGCTCAGTCCGGACAACAAGTGGGCAGCTGCCTACTCCAACAACAACCAGACGGTGCTGCTCAACATGCTCTCCAGCGAGTTCGTCATCATCAACAGTCCGTTTGAGGAATCCGACGGACCCGTCAGCGGCTTGTATCTGCTGAATCAAAAGTTAGTTCCCTCTGTAGCCCCACGTTCCCACAGATACTAATCTCCCAGTAGCCTCTTCATAATTTGCAAGCTGCGTTGGGCTAAATTCGACATGCGCGGAAATTTGGTTGAGATCTTTGAAGTCCCTGGCCAGGATACCGACTGGGAGATACTGTGTAAGTAGCAATAGTGCGGCTGTTGCATATGTGGCTCCAAGAGTATGCTTCGTCCCATTGCAGCGATGGAATTCTTCAGCCCCGTCGACTACAATGTAGTCTTTTGGTCGGGCTCCATCAATGAAATACGCTTGCGTCTGGACTCATACCGCAAGAGCAACCACTCCAATTCCGTGAATTTCTTCAGTGCATTGGTCATGAACAAGGGTCGCACACGAGCCTACGGTTGCGCCAATAAGGATAACTTTGAAGTGTCAGCTTACGATTTCACCGAGGACGAAGAGACGGGCGAGATACACTGGAGTTTCGTAGAGACTCTGCCGCGTTATGAGAACGACGAGAAAGAAATGTTGCTGCAGCTCCGCTTGGATCAACACCAGAAAGATCGAATGTTGCTTGGCACAGCTGGTTTGGGTTTTGTCATCTGGGATTTTGGGTGCCAGGATAAGGGCTCAGAGCGCGAGCCCATCACCAATGGTGCCATGTACTTGGCGCTGCCGCACGGCGTCAGAAACATCACGACTCGCATCATGCAGTCCAACTCCATAATGGTCAGCTCCAAGCTGGACTATGCTGTGGCTGGGGTGCGTAAGAATCTCTACGTCTGGTGCCTTCATTCCGGACAACTGGCCAAGGTGCTGGATGCTCATTTTGGGCGTATTATTCAATTGGAACCTCTGACGATTGGCAACTGGAACAATTTGGTAACTTCCTCCATAGACAGATCTGTAAAAGTGTGGAATATCAACAACATATTTGAGAAAGTTCATGTCATCGATCGCCATGAGCTGCAAATCGACGACATCAGCCTATCCGAGGTGGACATTGCTGTGACCGTCACACGCAGCTGTGTTGGCGTCTGGGAGACGCGCTCTGGCCGCCTGCTCGCCAAGCTGGCCGACAGTCCCTTGGGTGCCATCGTTACCCATGCGGAGATCACACCAGACGGACGTTACATTATCTCCTCGGAAACGGGCAAGTTTTTGATTTGGAATCGGGTCTCCGAACAGGTCGTGTACCGTGACGACCAGCCAGGCATACAGCAAATAACGCTAATGGACTATGGCTATAAGGCGCTTACTGTGTCCGTGCCAAATATTAATCAAAGGGATATCATAGCGGCGGCATCTGCAGGAGCTGATGAAACGAATCGATTGACAGCCATCACCACGCTTCGGTCTATTCCAGGTGAGGTTCACCGATGAAATCAATCATATTTAGTTAACTATCCAAGGTTAATGCTTCTCTTGCAGAGGGAACTATTATATTCAGATTTGATTATCCCATACGTATGATAACTGGCATGCCCTTTCGGCAATCAGTTATCACCTCAGACAAGGCATACATCATTGTGGTCACATTGGACAAATCCAACAAGGATTGCCTTGGTGTGTACAGCGCGACGAATGGGGCATTCGTCTCGAAGATATTGCTAAAAGGCTGCGCCATTAAGGTGATTACCTTTAATCCTTGCAGACATGTGAGCTTCATTAGTTTCCCATATTGCAGGAGGTATTTTCCCTGGTGCCCATGCCTCACAAGGCAAACCAGGTGGCTGTGATCAGCAGCGAGAAAGGCAGCATTATGGATATCAAAAGCAAGAAGCACGTCAGATCTATTCCCAAGTGGGGAGGTAGCCTCACTAGAGATGGTAAGTGTGGTCTGTATGCTCCAACCAGAGGCGGTTTGGAGATGCTGGAACTACGCAAAGGAACCACAGTTAAGACGTTCATACCAAAAGTGGCCGAAGGAGTTTTTTCAGTCATCTGCATATTTACGGAGAATGACGAATATGTGGCATATTATCATAGCGGTAGGAAAACTATCCGCGTCTTTCGTACCGGCGACACGGAGATGATTGCCAACTATAGATTGCAAGCCGAGCTGACGGCCATCAAGAGCAGTAAAGACGGGCGAGCCATTGTACTCGGCACTGTGGATGGCTGTATGTCAGTGCTGGCGATTGTGGATCCCAAAAAAGAAGAGATGGTTGAATACTTAAATGCCCTGCCCTCCCGCGATGAAAACTGGAAGGCCAAGCTGGCAAAGATGAAAGCACGCGTTGGATTCAAGGCGGCTATCAGAGTGGCTACCATTTCCTCACGCTATGCGAAGCTCAAGTGCGACGGCGAAGGGGAAGATGAGGAACTTAGTGAAATAACAGAGGACATAGTCGCAGATTAGATGAAGTATAAATATAACATTTATTTTTTAATTTCTGCATAAATAATGATGTTACAAATTCGTGTGTATGTGTGTGTGTGATTGTTAAGCTAAATAATTGCTAAACCAAAACGTAACTGCAATTTAGTAATTTGTTTATCTAGTTACAAGCTTGCATGTAGTATGATTCCAATGATCAACAAATAGTTATGTTTACAACACGCACTGAGCGTATTGGCTCTTCGCTTAGCCTGACTTGACAACAAATATGAGTGGGGGGAGCAGCGATATAACAAGGCTTTACATATAATTTTTTGAGGAAACCAGTTCTTTTATTCATACCAAATATTATCTTTAACTTTCAATTTTCAACGCAATCATAATAAAGCAAGGAACTAATTTAACAAACGACAAATGGAACAGGCTAAAAATTGTAATCTCAACTCAGGCAACCGAAATGTGAACTACATATATGAAATATTTAACTCAGTGGTAATGCAAGAAGAATTTGCTTTTGCAGTACGCTTGTTAGTAATAATAAGTTATAGTTGGTTTAGTGTAGTAATCATAGTTGTTGTTAACCTGCATTGATTTGTTACTAAACGTTATGATTATACCAAGAAGCATACATATTTGTGTTAAATAATAAACCGTTAATGCTGAAGCCCTACGTGCTACAGGATCTTATCTCGTTGCTGATCGGCAATAATATGAATATAAATATATATGGTATAATCCGTAGCAGAGCAGCTATACTGTGACAACTAAATTGTAATACGTATTTTCCGCTTTTATTGGGCGTGATTCTCCTTCTTTATCTGCGCCAGTTTAGCCTGTATATGCTGAAGGCGATTGGGCGACAGTTCAGGTTTCTGTCGAAAAACAGAATATGTATATATGAAATAGGGCGTAGGTAAAAATTTTTTAATAAACCCGAAATTAATGGGATCCAATATAACAATAAGAAGTAGCTAGCTAGGGAGTTCTCACGACACCCACCTCGCGTCTGATTAGCGACACCTTCTGTGCATTCATCGAGTTTAAGCAGAGATTCTCGTCAGCCACTCTATTATCCATTATATTGGAGCCATCATCCCCGCTGTGCCGCGTGGACATCATGCTCTGCAACCGATCCATCCAATAATCCGGATCGTGAACAGTGTTTTGATAGTTGACATCTGTGAGATAAGAACGTGTAGAAGCTGCCGATTGAGCCCATTTATATAGGTTAATAGAAAGGTGCGGATGGTTAATAAAAGGATGTTGTGTGTTAGTTAATCAATTATAACGAACCTGTCCGATTGTCCGGCGCCTGCGTAGAACCTGCATTTTGATTGCGTTCAATTTCGGCGAGCCCTTCCTCAATATATTTGTGGAAAGTAGCGCTGGATCCTTGCAAAAAAGTGCTCAGATCTATATCTGGATTTTGTTGCTGAAGGGTACAGATTCATATCTTAGATTTACGTCTGACTAAGAGAACATTACAAAGTACCTTAAAATCGTAGAGCTTTTGTAGTCCTTGCTGTTTTGTTTCTTTGTCCGAGATCAGCTTGAAGATTTGAGATACAGTATCGTGTGTTTGATGTGATATGCGTTTTCCTGCAACATCCTTCGAAGGGAATTGGCGCTGGGGTGAAACACCAGATCCGGACACTGTACCATCCTTTTGGAAATTCTAATTAAAAAATAAAAACAGCTATAAGATTTTCTTCCGAACCAATTATAAGAGCCTCACCTTCAAGATGCGTATCAAGTATGTATGGAGCTCCGAATGTGTGGGTATCTGATTGAGATGCTGCAGTATGGCATTGCCCTTTACCTTTGCCATGTTGTGTATAATAGTTTTTACAGTACGAAGTGGCGTATCTGATGGTCGATTCTGCCACCAAGTGCTCGGAAGTGCTAACATAAATTCATGTACCTCTAATATGACTGCATCGTAGTTGAGCTCGTTGGACCGCTCAGGTAACATTTTAATGTTACGCCAAATGCATTTCATCAGCAAATCAGTGAACTTGGGCAAACCCGCAACCGGGCAGGTCTCCCGCAAAAGTCGTATCAAAGCACTGTTGTTGTTTAGTAGACAATGTTAATATTTATATCTTATTTATGTTACGTGTTCTCCACTTACCAGTATATATTTGTAAAGTTGACTTTGTCCAACACTTTCAAGCATATGCCATTTATGACCTTGTTGTATTGACTATCATCGCCGCTGGTTAATTTCTGATCAGCCAATAGATGTAGCAGCGAGGACATGAGATTCTTAATACAGGCCACGCTCAGTGTTTTCCCGAGTATGTTGGCATTGAAAAATGTATACAAAATAGTAAGCAAAGGCTGATATACGACCTGCGCCTGTGCTATGGGCAGCTGGGAGAGATTCTAATGAATGAATTCGTATGAATAATCTAGTATTAACATATGATCTCAGTAGCTAACCTTCAGTTGTGCCAGCACATTTTGTATAAATATTTCCTCGTAATCCCGCAGCACAGCCTGCTTTTCTGGAGCCTCAATTATCTCGGTAAGCTCATTTATGGCCGCACGAGCTTTGAGCGTGTCCGTGCTGCTGATTGCCTTAATGATCTTTACCAGCTGTGGATCATGCTTGGGAAGCACATCTGTTAGACTGTATTGTGATAAAAATGTTAATATGAAATACGGTTGCATGACTCTTCCTCCGACTTACTTGGGAACATTGCTTTCCAAATGGTTTTGGCCTATTAATTGTTGCTGCTGTTGTTGCATACGCATGGGGCTACGATAAGGTGATATGCCACTAGCCATGTTCGTATTTGCTTGCGGCGACGTTGTCAAATTTTGTTGTATATAGTGTGAGCGCGAAATGAGACGATCAAACTTTTCCTGTGGATACTGGAAGCCGTCACGTGTGGGTATGACCTTGATTGGTTCGTATAGCAGCGAAATGTCGACTGTGGGCTGATCCTGAAATACCATTTGATCCACGCGCACCCAGTTCTTTTCGATTTCTGACATCACTTGGGGATCTAGGCCGAAAGGACCGCTTGTCCTTTGTTGCGCAGCCTGCTGCTGCTGGAGCTGCAACTGTTGCTGTAGTTGAAGCACTTGAGCGGACGGTGCCTGGTCAAACGTGCTACAGAAAGTGAACAATAATTTAGATGTAGCTATATAGATACAGATAAATTATTATATGTCTGTATGATTGCGGCGGCAATAATAATTGTAAATATCGATACAACAAAGGCAAATGTAACTGAGCAAAACGTAGCAAAACACACAGCCCAAGCCATGAGCAATAACAACAAAACAACAAACAAGCACCAAAAACATATAAAGCAAACAATCAATTAGGCCACATATATAAAAATGCAAATAAGAAAGGAACGCCACTTTACGCCTGTCTAGTCAACGAGTGCATGTAGCTTTCAGCGTTTGGGGCATTCCGTTCCGCCAGCCTGACGCCTTGACCACGCGCATTTAACTCTGACTGATGGCAGCTAGTTACAAAATTAATAGAAAAGAAAATAAACCAAATCATACGAATAAAAAAAAAATAAAAAAAAATAAAAATCATATCAAAAAGTTGACCAGGAATGGAAGTTAGCACATCTCGAGTTTATTATAATATGAAATACTTCTGAAAGTTGTTGTTCCTAACAATGATTTATTTGTATCTAGGAAATGTGAAATTTCAATTTTATTAAGCTTTCAATTCGAACTTTTTGGTTTCTCTCTGCTTTGTATTCCCTTTTTCTCTTTATTTTTAAAAATATACTACAATTTAGAAAATGATAATTTCCATTCCCGGAAAACTGTTAACAAAATTTCAATTTCTAACTGCATTTTGCTTAACAGTTACCAATAGCGGTTCTTCTTCCGAAATGCACACTTACCCTTCCTCTTCGGGCGGCGGTAACTCGTCACAACCGTTAGCCACTGCATCTTCAATCTCAATGCTCTCTTGCTGTACCACCTGCGCTGGCTGCTTAAGTCCAGTCACCATTTCTGCTGGAGGCGCTGGTTTTCTATTTTTTTTAGCGCGTTTGATACGTTCATCCAACATTGATAGATCCTTCTCGTTTAACTGACCAATCAGTTTGTAGATCTTTTCGCCTGCCAGGAAGTACGCCATCACAATACAGTTGAGTGCCGCATTCCGAACAGAATTGTCACGATCGGAAATTTGCCGTGCTATCTCTTTCAGTGCCACTTGTTGGGATGGCTGGCAAACACCAAGCCCATAACTTTCAATAAGGAAGGTCAACTCGTCCAGACACTCAGTGCGCTGACGCGCATTTTTCGATTTAAGTCCTTCCATCACATATGAGAAAACTTTTGTGAAGGGATATAAAAGATTTATTTGTCGTAGCACACGACGGACGCCATTACGAACAGCATCCTTAGGATCTCCAATCTAAAAACAGCCCGATTATGATTGCTAATATGGGTACTTTTAAAGCATTCTTGGCTCACCTTCAACAATAGATGCGGCACAAAACTGCTGCCCTCATTTTCAGCCATCATGTATTCTATTTCAACCAGCATCTGGAACACTTGGCCTAGATACTCGAGACCCTTAATAAGCACAGAAGGGTTCGTATCATAAAAGCGTAACGTTAACCATTTAAGAATTAAATCCAAATTACAAATCAGCGCCTTGCTATTATTCGGCAAATCCTCGCTCAACTGCTCAATAACTTTCAAATGATACCTGCAATAGAAAGTAAATTCACACAATTATTCGATCTACCCTACATATTCATATGTTTTTAAAAACCTAAAGAATTTAAAAATGAAACCCGCATTAGGAAAACTCAATTTGTTAAATACGTCAAGCTATTCAAAAAGTTGTACAGTCATATATTACTTAGATCGTTCTTATCGGCAGGCGATGGTTTAACATACCGAAAGTCGTCGTGGAACATGTTAGCCATAAGTGCCTTATTTACATTGGCTGCGGTCATCTGATCACGCAACAGGTCCGTAAAGTCCTCCCGCGGCGTCGTGAATGTCCATTTGAGTACACGCATTTTTTGCTCATCGATGAGCCGTTGATTTTTCATGCTGTTCACCGCCAGCAAAGGCGATGTGTCGATATCTTCATCCTTTTTACGAGAATTGGTTGCAGTTGTGGCTTTGTCGCCAGCTGCCCCAGCTATTTTGGGTGCAGTCTGCTTTTGCGCTGCGCCCCCGCCACCACTACCGCCCGCGCTGCGCACCACCTTCTTTGTTTCTTCGGGTATAGGCGCTTGCTGTTTGCTTTTGGGCAATGGCTTCACGGGCAAATTTGGTCGAGCTTTCTCTAATGCCACCATTATATCCTTTTTAGAGGCCGGCTTTTGTTTGTCAAGAGCACGAGCCATAGCCTCGTAGCCCAGATGAATCATAATGGCAAGAACAGCTTCATTTGCATTTTTCCGTACTTCCGCATTTCGGTCACATATGTGAGCATATAAATGCGGCACCATCGAAGTTAACTCCTCTTTAGAGATGGACTTGGGGGGTAAGAGCGGCATTTTTTCGGCCAACCAAGCCCATAGCTCGGATTTTAGAGTGGGCGAACCACTCTTTAATGCATCTGCGATCATTTCGTTCTCGAAAAATTCTTTATAGCCGCCCTGCTCGCCAAAACTATTGATGCAATTCAGCCCAGCGGCCCGAACAAAGCTTTTGCTATCACCCAGTGCATGCAGGAATCCAGGGAAGAGCACACGAATATGAGAGCGACAACCAGCGCCCATTGCGGTTGACAGCTGTTCGCAGATGGATAGAGCGGTTTGCGCTATCTTAGCATTGGAATCAACCAGTCGATGTGCAAGGGCTGGTGCCAAGTCACCAATTGTCGGTTTGATCAGCTTGGCTTCACTGATGATTGCCTGCAGCTTGATCAGACCTTCGTTACGTGTTTTCCAATCTTTGTCGGACATTTCTTTCAGGAGGGTTTCTGTAATCTGGCCAGATATGTCAACTCGTGGCAATAGATCTGCCAAATTAACAGGTTCTGGTGACGTACGGCTACCGACATCCTCATCCTCTTCGTCATCAACATTGGCACCAATACGCTGCACACCACGCACTGGCCTAGGAGGTTTCTCGCCTAGTTTCTTACTGAACTCAGCTTGTATTTGCGATTTAAGAGCAGGTTTCTCACCATCAAAGAACATCATTAAAGCATTACCCATATACATGGTCATGGTACCCACGAGTTGAATGGCAGCTCCTCGCACAGTGGGATTTGTACTCTGGACCCCCTTGCGAACATCATCAATTAGCAGTTTTGGCTGAAGTTTAAAGCCAAATTCAATAATCGATTTGTTGATCCAGTTGAATGCCTCTGATTGCACTTTCGGCGACTTTTGCTCCAGTGAAAAGCTTAACACTTTGCTAACCACATGCTCCAATTTAGTAGCCTCCGCAAAAGCGCTGAGAGTATCGGACGCTGCTCCACTATTTTTGGCATCAGCTAACTTTTCCGTTATCTCATTGACCACCTGATCAACCGTGACAACTGTGATTGGATAGTTTTCGGCCACACATCGTATAGCTTCTAGTTTAAGTTTGAGCACTTGGAAATTCATTTCCTTGAGACCAGGCTTACGGCCACTAATGGTTCGCACAAGAACTTGAGACATTCCTGGCTGTTTAATATCAAAGGTGGGAATTTCCGAAAGCAACTGCTCCATAGCGGTCAGTCGATTCTTCCAGTTACTGTCCACCAAACCGCTAAGAATATCTGGCGATAGCAGCTCATCCGCCTTATCCTGCACTTCTTCAGGCGTTAGTTCTCGCTCTGATGCCATCGGTTTGCCGCCGATTGCTTTTGCTGTAGAAAGAGGTGCCGTACCAGCTGCTGTCCCAGGTTTCTTGACTGTCTTTCGAGCACCCGAAGTCGCTGGACGCGTTACAGGTTTGGGCTCTGTGGAGCCTGCAGTTGGCTTGGCTGCTGCTGTGCCTTTAGATGCCGGAGCGGTAGCCGGACGTGCTTCTTTCTTGGGTGCTGCCACTTTGACCTTTATTTCAGCCTTGTCGTGAGACTCCTTGATTTTGCTCATTTTAAGAGCATCCACATCGAGAAGCAGTGGCGCAAGTGCCTTTTCGCCCATTAACTTCATGAGCGTGCCTAATGCCTCAGCGCTACTATCACGGACTGTCGCATCAGATTCATTTAATGTCTTGATCAAAGAAGTGGTTAGGAGCTTGACCAATTTCTTGTTCAATGCTGTCGGCTGCGTGCGGCAAAGTGCACGGGCCAGAAATAACGCAGTCTCAGACTTGACACTAGGATTTTTGTTACCAAGCGCTTCGACAATATATTCTTGTTGGGCCTCCAGTGTTGTCGAAGGATAAATGGAATCCATAGCATCACGTAAGGCGCTCACAACATTAGGCTTCTTCTCCTTGAATTTCTCCAAAAGCGCTGGTACGCAAGCCTTTAATTAGGACAGCATCATTAGTGAACAAGTAGGAATAGAAAATGTAATTTACTTACTGACGCATACGTCGCGAAGCGCTTGGAAAGACCTTTAGCCAACATTGCAAGACATTTACCAGCCAAGGCCACCAGAACCACATTTGAATCTTTAGATATGACCTTTTTTAGTGCATTGACCACAGTCCCGTATTCCCCGCTCTCCAGTTTTGGATTTTCCGTAAGCAATTTTTCAAGAGCGTCAAGTGACTCTTTTCGCAAAGTCCATTTCTTTTCGTCCAGCTTTTCGTAAAAATCTTTCGGCATCTTGGAGAGTATATCTACAGGATCAATAAGATCCATTGGATCGATATCCTCAACACCAGCTTCGCCATCTTCATCTAAATAAAATAACAAAATACTATATATTATTTTGTATTTAAGATTACAAGCACATAAACAAATTAATTCATCAATTGGTTTCGAAACTGTAAAACATGTATGAGCTTTCAGAGGTTCCTAAACATCAACTACCCATCTTTAAAAGAGAACATACTGTATTAAATGAAAACAACAATATACCTAAGGGCGAGTACGGACACTTCAGCAAGCCAACAAACGAATTGTCTATTATAACTCGAACATGAATACCCTTGCTTAATTTTCCGCCTGAACGGAAAATATAGGTATATATAGTAGACATAGTTACACTAAACTTCATGTTTACCATCATATGCATCTTCTGCGGCAGCCTCGTCTGCTATTTTGGCCTGCTTCTCCTGCTGTGACTTAAGGTATCTGCGGAAAAAGCAAATATTTTTTAATACATCGGAAAATTTACATAGATTGTAACTAACCTGGATGGTTCGGCACGTTCGCCTTTTACTTTATCGAACTCGTCCTCTAATTCCTTAACGGTTACCTGCGGCAATGAGGCAATATGTGTTTTCATTACTGCACCAATCCAGCGATAGCTTTCAATAGCCAGCTGCTTGGTTTCATCTCGTACAGCCTTGTCACGATCGGCCATAAGTGGAGCCAATTTCTTGATGAACTGCTTCACTCCAATTACTTTAGAGCCAAATTCACGCATTGCTTGCGTTGTAGCTGCAACGCAGGCGGCCACAATTTTTGGATTCTTGTGGTCCATGCCCTTCACAAGTTCCTCTAACACGGCCTCATGTTTCTCAATTTCAATATACATGAGGGTGACTTGTACAGAGAGTTCCTTTGTCTTCGTCTTGGGCGCAGCTATGCATTTTTGCACAATGCCCGACATCACATCACCAACTGTGCGGCCAGCTAAGCCACTGTTTTCCACAAATATTAACGCTGCCTCAAGACCCTTCTCCTGAGCAAGCGCATTTGAGTCGACCACCATTTTTTTAATCAGACCAGCGTACTTCGACCATTCTGGTGACTTTTCATCATCTATTTCACGAAAGAGCTTGGCTGCTTCCTCGTATCCATCAACACGAGCCTTCCACAGCTTGTGTACACATCGCTCTTCGATGGGTAGCTTCTTGTACTCTGTATCCTCAGCCATATTAGTTTCGGTAATCTGTCTGTATTGTATAGTTGGTATCAGCTACTAGTTCGGTTGATGTTAATAAACACGCTACGATCTGAAAGCGAAATAATCGATTGATTTGAAACATTTCGAAACTTTTTGTTGATGGGTGAAATTGAAATACAAAAGCAAAACTAACTCAATCGAGCAGAACTTCGCTCTCTGGTAATGCCAATCAGCGTTAATGTTTCAAAATTGAGCTTAATTGTGGATGAAATCTTTGGCTATTGAATGCAACCGACACGCTTGAGGAACATCACTTAGAGAGGCGACAAATTTAAATAGGTCGTATTTCCATATTTAGAATTTGTTATTCTTATGGCGAAATATATATTTAAATCTGACGCTTGCCAAAACAAGGATCGACCGTCAGGCACGCACCCATGATGAACTCATATACTGGTATCCAAACAACGACAGTTCTTAAATCAACCATGAATCACTTAGACTTTTGTATCTGTTTAGCATATAGCGTAGAGTATTTAACAGTTGGTCATGTCAGTTACCCTTTGTCGGCAAAAAAAATTCACCCATCCCTTTCTTTCAACCCGCTGTCTTTTATTATTGAGAGCTTTTAAGAGTGACGCTCGTTCTCTCACTCCCTTGCCTTTCAAATTAACGGATCAAGCAAAACAGCAAATGTGTCTCAAAAAGCGTTTGCATCAACAAAATGCCGACAATTACCGTACTTCCTCGCATCTAATTAAATTTATTTTTACTAATTTAATATTTTTTAATTAATATATCAGTCATTACCAATAACAACTATCGCTCAGAATAGTGACGTTCAACCACAATATGCCAATGAGTTATGCGTTATATTAAATTCCATCACAATACTCACCATTGAAGGGCCAGCTGGCCCAACGTAATGCAATAACTTCGATTTTTCACAGGCGCGTAGAAGGCAAGCCAATACCAATACTTCTGAGCATACACACACGCAAACACTGTCACAGCCACTAACCCACAGCTTTGTCGCACCAGATGTACTAAAAATTCAAATATATTCCGGTACCGATCAATAATTTAAGCTACAACACCTGTTTTTAGTATGCGTCGCTATCTTACAAAATAATAATGTTAAAAATATGTCCTCTAAATAAATAATATAACTATGCGCGACTTTAAAACATCGACAGCGACGCTCGCCGTCTGTAAAATACTTTTCCACGTTTCAGTGTGAATGGCAATCGCCCATTTGCTATGAGCAATGTTATGTTAATTATCAGAACTGTTAAGAAGGTGCATATACTTTCGCTTAAACGCGGCTCTGTGCTCACAAAGAAGAAAACAAACATTTTTAGTTTCGAACCGTTTATTTGCTATTCCACTATGTCTCCAACACACTGCTGTTCAATTAATGTTACCTCCAGCAGATGTATCGTGTGCCCACCCATGTATTCCATCAGGTCCACGCCGGACTGCTTGCCTATCTCGTCTATATTAATGCTTGCAGCATGCAATTTCCATTTCTTGAGCAAGGCTTCTATAGACCAATCTGCACTGCGTTCTTGGTAGGTAAATATAAATTTGGCTCCACGATTGCGTTCCAACAGGAATGCTACTGTCACAATGATATCCTCGAAAACGCTCGGATCATAAAAGCAGTCAGCTGCTATGATAAGATCCAATGCAGGTAGTCGAAATACACTATTCAGCAACAGGCCCCAGCTCAGACCAACGACATTAATGTCAACACCCGGTTTTAGGTTATTAACAATACATGATTTTTTTATATGTGCTAGTGACCTTGGCAGAATGCAATTGTCACTGAGTACCACCTGAGCTCCACACTTGGCAGCTAGAATGCCGGGCAATGCTGTTCCAGCACCCAGTTCCAAAACTCGTTTGCAGACAAGTGATTGGCGCCGTTCCCATAAAAAATGTGCAAGAACAGGTGCACTTGGCCAAGTATAAAACGAGTAGGCGCCCTGAAGAACCTTTTTTTCACAATGATTATATTTAAATATTCTTGTAAATTTCAAATATTAAAGTTACCTCTGGTATCTTGATTTCCAAACGCTCTATGTCTGCATTTGTTTGCCCTCCAATGTTGCAGCTGAATACAAATTTACGAATGTGTTCAGCGTTAGCTGTGACAGCTACAACATCATAATCATCAACGCTGCCGTTCATGTGAAAACGCATGTTTACTCAATCAAGCGGATGAGTAAATATTTAAATTTAATAATAAGTATTTAACAATCAAGAGTTTTTGTTTACAATCTTTCTGGCAGTTCTGTAGGGATGATACTAATATAAGTCGATTTACCATCGTGACTGGATCATGCCAGATATAAGTTGTGATCATCCAAGAGTAACACTTACAATATTGGAGATACAAGAACGTAAAATGTTTATTTTACCATTATATAATTATATTTATTTAATATTTATAAAATTTAATTTATTATTATGAATACATCGTAGTGTCTGTCCAGAGCCTATCGATTACTAAGTAATCGGTAAGTAGTCTTTTCTAATTCTTCATATCTATCGGTTGCAGCAAATGGATAGCACCTGTTTGTACCGTTTTAGGAAAAGTATTTTTTAATTTTATGACATGCCGGGTAACTGGGTTTTCATCGGCTGTTTAGGACAAGGCGGCTTTGGCGAAGTTAATCATTGGCGGAATCAAAAAACAAACCAGGAAATTGGTAAGCATTACATACATAAATGTGTGTCAAATAGAAATAGAAATATATATATATATATATATATTTCAAAGTTTGTGTGCAACAAAAAAAAACATGAACACCATAGGTGATGATATGAAGCTAGTTCCGAGAATTGACTGACTGAAATTGCATTAATAAATTCATTGTGCTAGTATTTATGATTTACAGTTGAGTGCTGTGAAACTGATAAGGTTTAAAGGGGAGTTCTATGTTTCGAGCTTTATTAAGTCAGCTTTATTATTTTTTGAAAAAAAAAACAAAAAATAGCGTTACTGCTTGAATTAAGTAAATATCCTCTTTTCTTGCCAGCAACCAAGCATATTAAAGATGAAATGAAGAGTAAAATAAGCGTTGATCAACAGAATAAACTCAAGGACCGCTGGCGGCAGGAATTTGAATGGTCTCGACAATTTAATAAACCATTTTTTGTGTCCGGCGTTAAATTAAGCGCCGATTCCGATGAATTTATTTTGCATTTAAATAAAAATCACATCTGGAACTTGCCGGTTATTATACTAGAGTATTGCAATGGAGGCGATGTACGCCAACTGTTGGAAAAACCGGCCAATTGGAATGGTAAACATAAGAACATGATTATCTGGCATATATAATTAGATACAATTCATTTCAGGTCTACTCGAGATTGAGGTGCTAGAGATAATGCGTACTCTGCGGCTAGCCATTGATTTTTTGCACAACATTTGTAAAATTTGCCATCGAGATTTGAAGCCGGATAATATTGTAATCCATCGTATGCCCAATGGGAGCAAGTTATATAAACTAACGGATTTCGGGTTAGCTCGCAATGCGCCTGAGAATACCATTCAACAAAGTGTAGTTGGAACACGAAATTACTATGCACCCGAGGTGGTGGATACTGGCAAGTACAAACATACGATTGATTACTGGTCGATGGGAGTTATCATCTACCAATTGGTCACTGGTGTTCTACCATTTATACCACATCAGACTGTGTTTAATATTCATTTAAATATTAAAGAAAAGAAACGAGATTGTATAGCCATAACGGAGGATTATAACAACCCAAATCGCTTCCTCTTTCATAACTATTTTCCGGTTGGTCATCACTTGAGCCAGCCATTAATAGTACCAATGATTAATTGGCTGCGAGTGGCGCTAGATTCGAATTATTCAACGCGTGGGAACCTGCTGGGACCTAACGAAGTACAAAAGGAGAATACAGGACCAGCTATTTTCACAATGGTTGATCGTATACTGGAGATAAAGGTACTGTCGATTTTTGCCGTTACTATTTTTAAGCGGCTAGAATATGCAGTAACGGACAAAATGACAATGGAGGAGTTGATAAAGAAAATAGAAAAAGATACAAGCTTTGAGATTCCATCAATTTTCTTTGTACTGCCAACGGGTCATCCGCATAAGCGCTTAACAGCGCATACGACACCCATGGATCTCTACGTGGATGCATGGAGAGACTCACGCGAGGAGTCACGTAATCCACCCGTTATGGCTTACATATATAATGTAAAGGAAAAGTGCCCATTTGTGCCGCCCACACCGAATGGTCCACAAATTTTAAAAGATTTTTTTCAAAAAAAAGATTTTATATTAGAAAATTGGTTAGCTAAATGCTTGGTATTAGAAATTCATCACTTGTTGAACACAGAGAATAATTTGGTTCGAATGCTACTATGTGGGTTCAACGAATATGCTTTGTTCTTAGAGCACATAATCCTGGAACACCAGGACATAATAAAGTCCTTAGAACGTCGAAAGGATAAATTATCTGGTGCTATAGAACAGTTCGAGTCATTTCTGTCGGCGGCAAAAATACAACAAAAGTTGATGGATAACCCCGATTGGGAATACAAGTGGAAAAAGTGGAGATATTCGGAAACAATTGCGTCAGTTGAGAGTATTGTTCACCATTATGAATCTACTTTGCGGAGCGTACGAGTGGACGTAATAAAAAAAAGTCAAGATATCTACGACACAGTTCTGAAGAATGATATATTCAATTTGTACGTAATTCATATATATTTGCGTATTCTAACACCGTGCAATATAATTTAACTTCATCTTTGCAGAAAGCGCTTCCAGAAGAACAATCTACGTAATAATACTATAACTTGCTCTGAGCTGCAAAACACTATTTTAGAATTTTCTAAAGCTCGTAATGATTTTATCACAAATGAAAATATTAAATATTTGCACAATATTATAAACAGTACGCATTTGCGATTCATTCAATTAATGAAAGCTGTACAGAAAGCCGAAGAAAAGCTCACAACCTTGCAGAAAGAGCTGCTACATTTCCAATTGGAGATTTTACCAATTCAGCAGCCGCAGATATTTCAACCGAATGGCTTGACCATGGATGAACAAAGCAGTGCTGTAGATAAAGTAACTTTCGACTCCATCGATAGTTCTTCTACTGAAAAGCTGATAACTATGTCGATGAGTATCTGTCGCATGTGAGTAAAATTCAATTCAATACATAGGATACAGATTAATCATTTTTAACGGTATTTTTGTAGAGTGGAGGATGACATGGATGTTGATATCAAATAGTTGTATGAAGAATGAAGTGCCAACTGAGTTGACTTGACTGTGTTTTGTTACCTTTTATATATTTCATTCAGGGGGTTTTGAAATAAGACTTCTGCAAATTATTTGTTTTATTTATTTTTTGTATTGGCTTATTTTTTGTATTTTCCTCATCATCTACTCATATTCGTTATAAAATATATATAACATTCAAGGTTTTTTTATATTATTATTATTTTTTGTTTTTTATTTTACGGTGGATTGTGTAATAAGATATAGTCGGTGCAGTTAAGTTCACTTAATTACCCAGAAATGTATATCAACGGAAAATGTGTTTGTTCATATCACAATTTTCGCCCGTATTAGTATCAAAAAACGAATCTGTGGTAACAATAATTAAGTTCTCTCTAGTTCTGTCCTCAAAACTTGTAGCCGGTATTTCTAACTCAAGCAATATTTTCTTTATATCAAATTGGTTCTCAAGTGTATCTTAAACTGTGCGTGTATTTCTATACTAAAAAGCGAAGCGGTTTTCAGATGTGCATAAAAACAACTTGGTTGGAAAGCATGTGTGGTGGTACGGCTTCGTAAATTTGCTGAGGATTGCAATGTCACGGAAAATTGCAGTCTGGCAAAATTGAATGCGTCAACTTCTGGCTTCGTTGCTCGCAACGTTGAAGTATAAAAGCAATCAAACAGCTGCTGCAGCTGACAGAATACGCTTGACGGCAGGGAGAAAAGTACTCAGGTCCCTCAAGCAAAAGGCAGCCCTCAAATGGAACGAAATATATTCATAACACTACTGTTGATGGGACTGGCTCTGCAGGCAACCAGGACACTGTGCAAGCCAAAAGGAAAGTCGAGTCGATTGCGTAAGTATTGACGGATCATGTAACACTTTTGACCAGAGACTAAAGTCATCTGCAGCTGCGTTTCTTAAGGTTTGTCATCGCGATTCGCCGGACCTGAATTCATGTGCCCGTGAATCCTTTGAATCACTGGAACCGCGCCTGATGAATGGCATTCCCGAACTGTACATTCCACCAATGGAACCGCTGCATATACCTGAGATCCGTATGGACCAGGACTCCGGCGCAATATATCTACATTCGGTGTACAAGAATGTAAAAATATCTGGATTATCTACGCATACGCTCCACAACCTCTCTATTGTTCCAAGCAAATTGAAATTCGCGGTTGCCATGACGTTCCCCATGCTGAAGCTGGAAGCTGATTACAACATAAAGGGCAAGATCATGATGATGCCCCTACTGGGAGATGGCTCTTGTCACGTCGAACTGAGTGAGTGGTCTCGTCCGACGAGTAATTCGTTACTATTGTGTTTTTTTAATGTTTTTCCCATTAGCAAATATTACTATGGCAACTGAGCTGTTTGGACAGGAGTACAGGAAAAATGGAGATATTTATTTGAAGATGAAGGACATAAAGGTGAAATATGAGCTCGCGGATGTCCACATGCAGATGGATAATCTGTTCAATGGCGACAAGGCACTCGGCCAGCGGATGAATTCTTTCCTTAATGAAAATTGGAGGGCGCTCTCGGAGGAAGTGCGTCCACTGATGATTAAAGCACTTGTAGACATTCTACGTGCATCAATCGACAAATTGTTTGATGCTTTCACTTACGACGAACTCCTGCCCTCGTTGAAGGAGCAATAGATTGCAATAACAGTTTAAATAATGTATGGCTTTAATCAAAGTTAGTCTATATACATATATATATATAAAGAGAGCGAGAAAGAGATAGCGATGAAAAGATGAAAAGGCGACAAATAAATTATGTTTTTGCACACTGTTGCAGCTTCCTCTAGATCAGCCACAGTTTAGTGGGCATTTTCGAGAAAACATTGTTCCAAAGTCCGTGAAAGATATCTGCCAATCCCAGTTCGAGATCGGGTCGCAGCTCGGCTATCACCTCGTTGCCGTTTTGATTGAGGAATGCGTTAATGGAAGCAGCCAGAATTTCGTTTCCATTGAACAAATTCTTCAAGTGGATTCGCATGGCGCCCACTTGAAAGTTGACTTTCATCTCATCGATGTGTATGATCTCGTCGCCAGTCTGGGTCTCATTGTGCAACGAGATTTTTGTATAGACCGCTGTGTGCACGTTCTTCAGCGCCATGGCCACATCCCCGCTGCCGACCAGAGGAAGGAGAAGAATATTGCCTTTTAGATTGTATTTGGCTCTGATCCTAAGCCGTGGTATCTCCAGCTCGAAATTCAGTTGCCGCCTCGCCAGATCCAGGCTTAGAAGAATTTACCACCATTAAATCATTATAGGCAGAGCGTATTTTCATATAATTACCTGGCACGGCGCACAGTCGCATTGGAGGGTCCGCGTATCACCAAATCCTGGAAGCCGCCGGACAGCACTAAGTTGCCGCTGCCTTTCGATATGGAAACCTGATCAATGTTCAGAGGCTCAAAGCTCTTTACACCAATCTCTGGTATGCCCGCAGCCAGTGCTGGAAAACAGCCTTCGAACAACTGGCGGAAGCACTTGTTCTCGTTAGGATTGGTCCGCTTGCAGGTTTGCAACCAAGGCGCTAACAAATGAGTTGAAAATAATCAGATGTTAAGCACTGATTCAATTTAACTTCTAATCTCTTTAACAATTCATATTCCATGTAAAATCTTCTCATATATATTTAATTTTTCCATCACTAATCACTTTTTACACAAATCTTCATAAAAAAGAAAAACAGAAAAACGAGCTTGGAGTTTTCTCACTTCCGGTTACACGAAGACGCAACTTTATTTTTCACAAATTCATATAAAACTACTACTACTTTTTGCCAGCCAAGTCTCGTTTTGTTTTTCCCTACTTTTATACTATCCATACTTACGTCTCTCCTGAAGCGCCGGCTTATCATTGATAATTTCCCTTGTATAGGATTCAGCTCTTGGCATAAGATATATTAAAACACATAAATTCCAACTTGCTTTGTGAAACATGTTTAGCTACAAATAATCCTGAACAAAAAAGCTTCTTTTATTGGATAGTTCACTTGAACGAGATTTGTCCGTTATCTGCGACCGTTGTCGACGACGTTTCGAACCGAATTGTTGAAGCCTCCACGTGAAATGTTGTAAGAAACCATGACATTAGACATATGTGAGCGTGTGTGTGTGCGAGTAGTAACGGCGTCCGCTTTTCGTACACTTTTTGTTTACGTTTTTTACTTGCGTATAAGATTCCGCAACCAGCTGCTGCTCCAGCAGCCGAAGGCGACAGCAGTCCAAAAGTGGAACCCGTTCCCGAATTCCAACAATCAACCGCTTGCAACCGTTAACACCCGTTCACACCCGCGCCGCAATTAACCGCTCGTAACATGGATGATGCCGAAAATGTCACTGAATTGTGTCAATACCCTGCAGTTTTCTGGGGGCACAGCACCCCAGCTGATTCAAAGATATGCATCAATCTCAATAATAAAGTTTAAGCAATTATTTAGACCCAAAATTTATATGCATAATCGAATGGTTCAGTCCAAAAAAGAGTTTTTTTTTTAATTTTTCCCTCGATACACGAATGCAGAGCATACGATTTGAGCTTCGATCACTTTTGCTTTTAATCAACTCTGTTTTTGTTTTGACATTTCTTTTCTTTTGGATTGTACTTTCGTTCATTGCGTATACGCCACCAACTTGTTTTGCTTTTGAGCCCATTACGCCACACGTTCCCGCCCGCCAGGTGCACAGCCTCTTGGCCACTTCTGCTTTCGCGCCCGGCCTCACCGCAGCATTTTAACTGTTCACCTGTTGACTACTTCTGGTATTACGCAGACTGGAGCAGCAACCAGTTGAAGCGAAAGAGGGAGTCATTGTCATGGGCGTTGGTTCGACTTGCCTTGGCTGATTTGGGACTCAACTCGAGTCGTTGAGCTACGATTGCCTCCGTCGCTAGTTGCAAGTCTTTTGTTATGCAGTCGCTCACATTAAAATTTTGCTCGATCATTTGGCTTTATCTCTCTCGATGCTCAATATAAAAAAGCTGGTGTTTAAGCCAACATCAATATGCAGCGCGTGTGTAAGAGTGAATGTGAGCGTATCTCTTTTCTTTTTCACTCATTCATTTCTTGCATGTCTAGACCCAGACCCCCTGGCAAGGTTGCGATTGCGACAATAGAGAGGCCACTATATTTCTCTTTTTCAAACATTCACCGTAATAATATAACAACAGCATCTCTTCTGCTGTCCGTGAACGCAGCGTCGCGTGCGGAAACTACTAAATTAGCCGACTGTTGCAATATATTAAAATCACACATTATTATTTTCTCATTTTGTTATTTTTTTTAACCAGCCTCCGTTGCGTTATCGCTGATATCATTCAATATCGCTTCCTCCTGGGCTGCTTTAACAAACATAACACATGGGCCTGGAGTAAAAAGGGGTATTCCGTATATTGCATAA
>JABVZY010000307.1:558515-570349 GCA_020883555.1 Drosophila nannoptera
CAGGCTGTGCCGCTCCAGGCTAAGCGTGGGCTTGAGATCTGTTGGACACAAATTACGAAAAGCTCTATGAGAAATAGTTGCAGAATATAATGAACAATAAATGGCGAATATATATAATTTGATTACCCCCAATGTTGGCCCAATACATACCATGCTCTTCCTTGCACTCCTTGATGGACTCTGTCGTCGCTGAGCCGGACGATGAGCCCACGGCTGAGGCGGTGGAGCCGCTGCTCGTTTTCTTGGGCTTCCGCTTGCGCGTCTGGATGCCATCCTTGCGCATGGCCAGCGGCCGGTTGACACCGTGCAGCTTGAAGTAGAGGCCGCAGGCATTGCACACAGGCTCGCCGTCGTTGTTGCGCCTCCAGAGTGTGGTGGTGCGTGTGCCACAGTTGGTGCAGCACAGACCCAGGCGGCGTGTGGCGGTCTGCGATGGGAAGACGGAGATTAGTCTGGCTATTGGCAGACGACGTGGAGCTCTGACTACTCACTGCACTCACCAGGCGCTTGCTGGGCTTTATCAGTGGCCGGTTCATGCCGTTCATCTTGTGATACAGGCCGCAAGCGTTGCACAGATAGTGGCCGGTGCCGTCCCGTCTCCACAGCGGGGTGGAGATGGCTCCACAGTTGACACATTCGCGGCCCTCGCCGAACTGAAAGTCCATGGCACTCTCGTAGGGAGAGGTCCGCTGAAAGCCCGTCGAATCGTAGGAGCGCCAGGGCGCCATCATGACGGCGGCGTTTTGCGTATAGATGTGCGCCGGTCCAAAGCCATGCGCCGACCCGAAGCCATCCGTAGTCCAGGCGTTCTGGGCGGCGGCAGCAGAGGAGAAGTGCGCCGCCACGTGATTGTATTGGCGGCTGGACGGCACGTAGACGGGCGCATTGACCGCCTGTTGGTGGTGATAGCCGGAGACGCCGGCAGCGCCACCGGCTGCAGCCAAGTCCGTGTAGGCGGCCGCGGCGCTGCTGCTGTGGTACATCTTGGAGCTGGCGGCGACGGCAACCTGCAGCTGTACGTTGTGGTAGTTGCCGCTAAGCTGCGGATAATCTCGCGTAGACTGCTGATCCGAGACCGACTGCAAGCAGAGGACCACAAAAATGCAACAAATTAGACTACAATTGCACCAGCTCTCCCACTCTGTCTCTCTCGCTTTCCCACCCCTTCTGCAACTCTGTATCTCTCTCTCTATCTCACCCGAACTATGGCCCGGCAACTGGCGCAGGGCCACTCCCTCGCTCTTTGCGTGCTCTCCCAGGTGCAGCTGCCATTGGGCGACACGCCGCGGCGAGTAGCCATTTTGAGTGCCGCCTGTGGCTGCACTTCTTCGCTGACTTCCCTGGGCTCCCTCTCTCTCTCTTTTTATAGCCGCATTTTCTCTCTCTGTCCGGCCCTCTCTTTCCCGAACTCAGAACTTGTTTGCCCAGAGGCGCCCTTTTCGTTCCCATTCCTCTCAAATGAATGGCGAGCCGATTCTTTTGTGACTCGTCTCTCTCTCTCTTTTTTGTATCTCTGTGCATTTGCAGCACTTAAGGCTGACTCTGGATGCCATGCGTAGGCTACACAGCTCTCGTTCTATGAGTGTGTGTGTGTGTGTGTGTGCGCCATACGTGGGCTTTAAATGTAGTTTTCTTAATGATGGTCGTAAGTATTATATGGCATGCATTATAAAGACTATCAATAATACGCATCATAAATGTACGAGCAGATAGACGGACCGAGATGTGTCCGCACCTCCTTGACAATATTACCTCAGTGAATTACTTTTACTGTCTTAATTATTATTATTGCTTGCTGTTAAAAATCTATAACAGTTGGAAAATATTAGGCTGTGCATAGGCGCCAACTACTAGCTGTGATTATGGGTTGAACTTATCGAAAATCTGTTTATACTGAGATTAAATAAATTCAGCCAATAGCCGAATTTTTTACTTTATCTCCAGTTGCAAAATCAACTCTTTCACTAAAATTTTGCTTGTCATGTTAAATATTTATTATCGACCATGTCGTACGCAGCTTTCATTTTTATCCCCCTCTTCCCCTTCGGCTCTTTGTGTATGTTTCATTCAACATTTTTGCACCACATGAAAAACGTTCAAGTGCCGTTGGCCTTCTCTCAATATATTTTCCATATTTGTTGTGCTTCTCTTGCTTGGAGTTTCTTCCCAAAAGGTTCCATAGCCAGCAGAATCTGTGTTTCACAAGAAACTCAATTAAGGCGCCAATTGCGGACATTTGTTGGATTTTCGTACATATTTCAAAACTAAAATGTATACGGCAACACACATTTGATGTCTTTATCTTATCCCCAAAAATTAATGCGATGATGTATGAAAATTGTTCGTGTTCTGTTCAGCATTTTAGTTTTTGTTGATTCCACTATCGAAATGCACAGATGGCCCACAGCTAAGTCGTGGAAGTCGTAGATTATAGTGAAGTACAAATTTTTGATTTTTCATAAATAATTTTCCGCTTGTATCAGATTATTAAGAATAATTTCGAACGGGGAAAATGCCGTCGGCTCTTTTTGGGCTTATTCAAAATTGGGAAAAGAAAAATAATAAAAAGCAATTTTACAAATCGGGATTAAAATTGTCTATAATACGATCTCCGTTTACCAAAATGTCCTCTCCGATCTAGGAACACTCCGAATTCAGTTTTTTTTAAGGACATTTTCCCATTAACCAAAAGAACGATTGCCGCACATCTTAACACAATTTTTGAAATGCCAACCAAATGTGCAGCGATCCACAAGCGCATTTTAAGAAGTGCCAACGGCAATGGCAACGCCAACAGCAACAGCAACGGCCACGGCCACAGCAACAACAATCCGTGCCATCAAAGAGTTGACCACGCGTGCATAATGACGTCGCTCCCTTTAGAAGATCAGTCGATCAAAGGGAGCGCCGGACGGTGCCGGAGCACGAAGCGGTGTCGGATTAAAGGAGCGGCGACCACACGAAAAATTGTCAACATGTTGCAGCCTCCAGCCATGGCGGAGCGGGGCTCGACGATGGATGCGTTTTGGTCCAGCCAGGATCGAGATCCGCATGAGATCGGATCGAGTTAGCAGGCACTTCGAAGTGACTGTAGAGGCGCTTTGGCGCTTATTGAAATGCGAGATCGAAGACAAAACTCGAATACAACAAGGGGAAGCAGAAGTCGGGATGCAGCAGTTGGGGGAATTCAAATAAAGAGCAATAAAAAATCAATTTAATAAAAATGAGCCACAAATGGGGAACCTGCGTGGATGGGGAACCTAGCGATCGTCAGCCGGTTCCAATACTGATGAGGACGATGAGTAGAACGTTAATAATTTGTCACTGCAAATGAAGGAGTAAAAACAAACAGAGAAAACCACTTGAGCGGCGGCCAAGTGCGGGAAGAGAACAAAAGAACAGACAAGGGAAAAACAAAACAAACCGGCCCAGAGAAAGAGGGAGAGAGAGTGAGAGAGAGGGAGGAGGGATCAGGGAACACTTAGGATTAAAGCGGCGCTTTAAGTGGTTTTTTATAAGCCTCTCGGCTAAGGTTGACTCGAAACCGGGTGCGCTCCGAAAGTGGAAGACAGCGCCAGGTCTATGCGAAGTGGATCCTGTTTTGGGCACTCCTCTGCCCCGCCCTCTTCCTCCACTCAGCTGTGCGGCCCAACACTTGACTCATTCATGGATCGTTGCGGCGGGAACTGCACCTCTACACGCGGATAAAGACTGAGGATGATGGTACTTCGTTGGTCCCAAAATTAGCTACTCAGATGGCCTCAAAAAGGGTAGTCAAACGAGGAAGCAAATTCCATTGAAATAATTGGAAGAATAAGAAATTAGAGCTTCTAACTAAATACGCCTAATTAAATTTTCAATAAAGCAACTTGTGAGGAAATTCGGAATGTCAAACATTTTCGATTCTCTGAATTGCCTGATCTGATTTCAATTACCATATATACAATTTGACTACCTCAATTAATGACTTCCAGTCAAAGTCGTTAATCCAAATACACGTCTAATTAAATTATGATTTATAGCCGGAACATAAAGGTGAATGGTATAAAGCTTACAGCCTAAACTTACATCGCCATCACTCAGCAGAATGCCCATAATTTATTGGTTCGATTTTTTGCGCGAATTTCTCCTTGTCAGCTGGTTAGAGGATTGATTTATAGCCACGCGGAATTCAAGTTCAAATTGAAGCTCGAGATGAAAAAGTGTGCGATTAATTACAACAGAATCTGGAACTGCTCGATTTGGTCACATTTGCTGTTATTATGCGAACGAGCATGGACTGAGAGCTTAATGGGCTTTGTTGTAAGCGCTTTGATTAATGCGGCCAAGAGGCTAATATAAATTCGCATTAATCCAGATGCGAGCACTTTACGATTTTGACTTATTGTTAATTTTGCTTTATTTGTTAATCGCTGTGGAACGCGAGCACAACGAACCGACTTCCTTAAGGCGCGCAAACAAACTAAAAAACGCCTCAAAGTAAACAAAAACTTAATCCCAAAAATCCAGTTTCAGTCGGCGTCGCCGTCGGCAGCGACTGAGCCGAGGCAGCGGCTGCGGCGGCGGCGGCGGCAGCGCCACGCAAAATCGAAGCGAAGTCAACGGCAACAACATAAAAAGTCAATTTCATCAATGGGCAGGCAACACACTCCGTCCGTCCGACGGCTGGCTGCCTTCGGCGGAGTGTCACTTGCAGGCGTCGCCTTCACACAAACTCCGGGTGGAACGGAGACGGCGAGATGGCGAGAGCGAGACGGCCTCACCGCTGGCTGAGTGACAGGTAAAAATTTGTAGGTGCATTTCAAATGCTGCGCAGTCGACGCCGACGGCGGCTGCGCAGCGGCGGCGCCGCAACTCCAGAGCGAAATTAGTCAATTTGATGTAAGTCTTGGAATATCTTGCCCCGCACTTGAAATGGAAACAGGTTCGGCACTCGAGCTACTTGCTCCTAGCCGCACGGTAGGCACTCGAGTGCATGAGCCTGTGTGAAAGTAATCCGCTTGATCGATAGCCGCCTGGATATGCTGAGAGCTCACTGCCCGCTGTGTCATCGGGCTGTTAAGCCGGAGGCGTGGCAAGTGCCCAAAAACTGTCCCAAGAAGAAAGTGACTATCAGGGCAGATCCACGAAGGGTCAGCTACTCTCCCTCAATTAATTGACACCTTCGTGTTTGTGGAGTGCCTAATAGGGATCTATTTACTGGAATTGTTCCCAATTGAAAGGGCCAGAAGACGTCGAAATTCTTGCCAGTTGCCCAGAGAAAAATGTCACTGAAATTTATATAAATTACGCACATTAATTAGTCTGGAAGAAGGAATTAAAATTATTTGGAAATGCGCAATGGATAAACAGGGAATCCTTGCACAGTTCTTCAATATTTTTTTTTGTAATTGAAAAACTTAGTAGTCTTGCCTATTTAATCCAACCAAGAGGATTAACTTAGAATTCTGATCTACTTCGCTTGACAGATTGCCTTTAAGGCAAGTGGCTTCGACCACCACTCGGAGGTCAGGCACCACTCAGAGTGCCATGCGAACCCGTGGTGCGGATCATTAATCAAATGATTTGGCTTAGTTTCGGTTCAGCTGGAATCACATAATTCACTCATCAAAAAGGTTCGTTGTGTGTGTGATGGTAAGCATCCTCTCCGAGTGAATGTTGAACAAATTCTTTCCATTAAAGTGCAAAAGCGGAGCAGAGCGAGAAGGAGAGAGTCCGCTGAAGCAGAAGATACGAAAGATGTCAAAACAAAAAAACCGCAAGCCAGACAAGCGCATATTTCAATCGACGCTGACACATCCTGCTGCGCTAATGGACCTTAATTTGTGAACAGCTTTATATATCATGCGCCGGCCCGTTAATGTGATCATCCACACGATCTCGTTGACGAGGCGCAGCCGCCGTACGAAGCCAAAGCTGCTGCGGTGATTAAATTTTATGACATTTATCAGGCGAAATGCCCAAGGAAAGGCCCGCAGAAGACTTGGCACGCGCTTTCCAGGAAACCAATAAAGACGCGACTCACAGCCCATTGGAAAGCCGAGCGATTTGGGAAATGTGAATGAAAGTAGAGAAAGATGCGTGAGTAGGCAGAGTTGAGAGATCATTGATATGCATATTACTCGACTCAGATAGCGGCCAGACAAATGATAATTGCCCTGGCTCCACTAATCCTGCCCTTCCAAATACCCTTTCGTGTTGCCCTACCCGAAATCGGGGAAAATGTCACCCGAAATTTCAAAGTGGCGTCACCGCCAACTCCGTCCCGAGTGTGTTCCATAAGCCATAAGCGCTCTAGTGCACTGCATTTGATTACAATGCCTATTGATCGTCTCATGATTGTCTCGCTCTCATTGTCGCTCGATCGATGCGCTCTCGCACTCTGCTCTTGTCTCTCTCCGTCGCACACGGTGTTGGCATCTCGCGCGCTCCTTCGGCAAAGATGAAAGAGCTCTTTATTGGTTGTAGTGATTTTAAGTGGATTTGTGGTTCGATTCTTAATGGCAAAGTACACCAGCAGCCGGAGCAGCCAGAGCAGCCAGAGCCGCCTGGGCCAGAGCGGCTCTCATCCACCTTCGCCCTTAGCTCCATTCCGCTCTCAGACCCATGTCTGTGGTTATATCGGTTTTATTCAAATTTGTTTGTATATTTCTTCTTGTGCGTAATTATGAGAATCTTCCCGACGCAGACGCAGCCCTCTTGAGTGTTTTAGGCAGTTTGGAGCTGTAATTATGGCGTTTTTATGTACTAAATGCATTCGAAGGCCTCCAACGGGGGCGACTGCATCAAGCCATTTGTGGAACTTGTAGTCCGTTTGCATATTGAGAGCTATATCAAGTCGATGAATGGAGTGTCTGCAACATCTGTGCTTAACTCTTATGAGGAGAATTATATTGCTAATCTGAGTTCTCGATTCGGGCTATAAAAGGTTCGGTTGAGACGGTGCAAAGGTTCTGCTGAAGGCTTTCCTTTGCATTTTGCATTTGCCATGCCTGTCTGAACTTCTAAGCAAAATATAATTTATATCTATGGGAAGGCAAGGAAGCCATCAGGTATTTCTCCCACTGATGTAAATTCGTACATACGTATGTAACGATATGGCGATATGGCTTATCGCTGGGCAATTAGGGCCTTCTGCCTGTGGGCTATAGTCGAGGCGATTACTCATCGCTGTGACACATGACTGCACCGAAGCTATCTTCCGGGTGCTTGCCATGGAGTAGAGCCTTCCCAAAGCACTTGACAACGAATGGAAAGCAATTGAAATGCGGCTACTTACACATTCGAGAACAACAACAACTAACAGGGAACGCGAACTGAATTTGAATATTTCAAGTGATAAGCAAAGAGCCTTTCCCCCACAGCAACAATAGCCCCGACAAGCAGAACAATTATGGCAAGCGAGTGATATAAGCATGCTCGAGCATTTAACTGATTGTTCCAATCGGTGATTTTGTGAGAAGAACAGTGTCACAGTCCATAACATTTCATGGCGCATACTTGGATACTTCGTACCGCTGCGGATAGAGGCGCGTACTTGGGCTATCAACTGTTGAAATGACGGCGGAAATGGTGTGCTCTATTGTGCTTTTCGTTGGTGATAGTACGACTCATTTGTATGCAGTTTATATTTAATTAATTACTTGCTTAGTTTCATGCTGGTAGCCCCACGTGTGAATGCCGTGCGAATAGAAAGACTTAAGCGACGAACTTGCGGGCGTGCCAATATCCTCCGTAGATGCATCCGATTTGACCCTTCTGCTGGCGTCTATATTACGCAGCGCTTTCGCTTGATCTTTGCCGGCAACGATTGATCTCCGACGCTCTCTCCTCCACTCGACTCGCTCCCAACCCTGCCCCTGCTCCCATCCCTGGCCTCTTCGCTCGAGTGACCACACCGGCAGCTGCGACAAGTTTTCGGCACGCGGGCAGACAAATTCCAGCTCCATGCCAGAGCTGCATCGAGAATTCAAATTTGCCCCGGCCCTGTGTGTGTGCGTGTGTGTGTGTATTTGGGTGTGTGTCTTTCCGTCTATCCATGCCCAAAGCTTTTAAGTGTCTTGGCGTCGAGGCGGCTTATGTCGTATCTCTATCTGCCACAGCCTTCGCCTCTTGTGACATTTACATTTATGCGTATGTGTGTGTGTGTGTGTGTGTGAGGGAGAGAGAGAGGGCAGAGAAGGAGCGGAACAATTAATAGCTACGGAAAAATCTACATTTGTTTATTTGATGGCATGGCGCTGACTGTGAAAAGATCTCGCCTAATTTTCCCTTGTCTTTAATTAATTAATTACAGTCGTAATATTCCACTAAAAGAAAAGAATTAAGGAAGACCTAAAAGAAAAACGTGGCTTCCATTTGCCATAACTGCTCCGATATAAATTTCGATCGCCACTGGCGCCAACCCCTCGGCTAAGCAAACCGGATCACGGGTCATATCCACAGATATATATTTTAGTTTTCTTTATGTTCAACCGATCGGACGTTATGAAACTTCACGCTCAAGATTTACTCGCCAGCTTATCGGTTAGCTTATAGGCCAGCTGTTTCCTTTCTGATAACGATAATACTCAGATTCTGATTTGCGTTTGAGTCCACTTCGAATTACTGGCCTGATAGCCGCTATATAATGGAATCGCCATGACTAACGCTCTAGCTAATCATTTTCGAATGCGATAAATGCTACAATACTGCATATGGGCTTATTTTCTGCCCCTGATAGCGCATAAGAATTTTATATATATATAAAGTTTTTGCTTCACAAATATCGAGAGAATCGAAGCTGTGTTTGAATCCTGTTGCGCAATCCCTCGACTGGTCAACCAGCTCTCGCGCCGCAGTTCTGCCACACAGCAAGCCACTCAGACTGCTGACGCCACACCATTCGGGATCCGTGTCCGTGTCCGTGTCCAGGTCGAGTTCCTCTTGTCTGTCAACCGAGTGTACCTATCGTGCAATTAAACAACGCCGCGTAACGCACGACATGACTTCTGTCTGCCCCTGCCCCGGCCCCTGTCCCTGTCCCTGACTCTGACTCTGCGTACTCTGCGCCCTCATCGGGTCGATAGGTCTTGGCCTGGTTGTGCTTCCTATTGGGCTGGCCGTCCGTGTTCCTGCTCTGCTGACCTGCTTAGCGAACAATTCGCACACACATATATCATCGCCAGTTACGTCCAGCTTGTTATTTTCGACTTGCGTGCTTCATATTTTACCTGCATTAGCTGCGTGTCCGTGTGTGTCCGTGTGTGTGTGTGTGTTGGTGTGTGTAGGCTTGCAGCAGGTTCGGGCTAGTGTTAAAAGTTGCATAATTACGAGTGCTGCACTTTTGCTGAGGGTTGAGCTGGGCAGGGTTGCCACCTCACCTCAAAGCAGGCTCAAATTTACAGGGTATTCGTAGTCGTTCTAAGCTGGTGCCTTATAAGAAATACGTCTGATATTGTATTCTGCCGAAATGTATTGCTAAAATTATCTCTATTCATAATTTCCCCTTTATTAGAAGAACGTCAAGAGGGGGGTTGTTTGACTAATTTGACTTTTAGTTTGTTTCGTGTGTTTTTCATAGGTGGCAACCCTGAGCCCAACCCAATGACCTTTCCAGTTGCCTTGCTAAATGATTTTGGTCAAGATTTATGATGCAATTGTCCAAAAGGCAACTATTGGCATGGTCGTTGGACTTGTTTTGCCTTTTTGTCGAGAAACCGATTTTAGTTTTATTGCCTTTTGGTCTCATAAAAGTGTCATAAATTAAAAGGCGCTTAGCCACGCACGCACACACACGCACACTTACACACACACACACAATCGGTATGTGCAACCTGTGCCACTGGTCACACGCAGCGTCTTGGACCCTGCCTTGGCCAATACTGGCACAGCTTGGATTGCCTTTTGGCCGGTTTTTATGGCCAAAAGAAGGACTCACACACACATAGGCCAAGGCTCATCCCGTTTTTACTTCCAGCTAATGACTTTATTGGCCTTTTTGCAATGCACTTGAAGTGGAAACTGCTGTCATGTTGTGTCATTGTGCCGGCCCAGGCACTTCGAGCCATTGAGCCGGCATTGTTGCCGCGTCTGGTGGCGCCAGCAGTAAATTGCCCTGCGAAATGGACCCTAGGCAAGAGTGAAAGTGTAGCAAGAGTTAAGTAATTGCTGCGAGGCTGGCACCAACTGAAGGATGCAGCTCCTCAATAATTCAAACACGGCAATTGCGATAATTAAAACTAATTAAGCCTGATGCCTGAGCTGTTAATTATTAATGAGGCGATCTTACATCTACTACGATTCTACCAGCTTATCCGCAGCTTACACATGGCTCTAATTTATGTGCATTGCATTATAGCCATGGCTGCTTTCTATTCTATTCGCAAGTTTTGAGCTTAAGTCTTTTGTTTCCGCTGCTCTGGCCTGTCTACTAGTTATCTGCAATGAAATTGTGCGAATAATTACATATGTATATGTACGTACTTCAACTACTGTGTGCAATTCTCGACCGAAACGTGATGAAAATTGCATGCCAACTTTCCGGTTTGACGCTGTTTCGCACCTGACCCAAGTCCCCATAAGAAAAATGCCGGAGAACAATGCCAGGCATATCAGTGGCGTTATCTCCGCGGGCTCTTAGGTGCTCCGAGTGAAATGTCATATTCATATCGACATCCCTATGCGAAATGACGCTGAAAAGCCGCTGACAAATTTACGGTATTGCTTAACGATATTCAGGGATTGAGCAATTTATTGTTTTGCTTTGTCGTCGGCGATTGCATAAATTTCCGATTGGCTTCAATAAACACGTATAAAAAGGGAAATTAATTTGTTGTACGAGCACTTGCAAAAGTCATAATTGAAATTGATTTAGCTGCAGATATATATAAATATTTTTTTCGCTGTGTTTTTCGGCATTTTTACGGCTGCCTTTCATGGATGTTAATTTTAAATCCGTTTGCCCTCTAATTCGTGCGTAAATTTCGAATTTAATGTGTCGCCCAAGTGCTTTAATTTTTATCACAATATTTACTACCTTCCATACCTATTCTCTTCGATAGAATTAATGGGCGGTTATCAATGAATTCCTTGAATTAATTTTTACTGTTTATTACAATTAAACTTTAAAGTCATTCCTTATTAGTCGCATACTCTCCACAATCCTTATCTAATCTCTCCATTAACTACGTCTTTACCAAGTTGGAGTTCACAAGAATTCCAATTTCAGGTTTACTTTAATGGATGTCTTATAAGTTTTGTGAGCTTTGTTGTGGGCAATCGTGCTCATGCTCATCGAGTCGATCCATAAAGCTTGAGGTTGGAATTACCGATTAAGAATTAATCCAATCATTTTTCATTCAATTAATTTCCAATAGATTTGCGGCAAATGTGCGAAATTATCAAAGCGAACTTCAATTAATTATAATTGCATTTAAAATGATGTAAATGCGTATATAACCGCGAATAGCTGCTGGAGCGTTTCGGTTTTAGTTAGTCGGCCGCGGCTGAAACTAGTCGAAGCCTGGAATGCCATAAGAGATGTTCTTAAAATAAATTGCCCACTTACTTAGCTTTTTAATGCCGTGTTTTGTTCCAATCGATGTCGTTGATTTGTTATTATGATGTATGCAAATGCCGCTACGTATCTCGGGTGTCTTCTTCTTTATGGCCTTTCGAGTGGGTATATATGCATATACACATATATTGACGAATTTTAATTGCTTTTAAATCGCATGTATTGTTCGACAGCAGCGAACGTTTTGTTCGCCTGCTAAGCCATTCGATTCAAATGAAAATGCGAGTGCACATAAATCTAAGCATTTGCCGTTTTCCAGTGCGCTCGACACGACACT
>JABVZY010000307.1:620965-632591 GCA_020883555.1 Drosophila nannoptera
AAGCGAGCATTACAACAAGCGAAACGGCAACCAGATAAGCAAATGCTCTCCGAGGCAAAAAGAACAACAAATCGCTTGGAAAATGCCAAAGAAATTGAAAAGGCGCTCAGCCAATGGCTGTCGGTGTCGCTGAGACTGGGCCTGTGCTTGACATGAAGACATAAATAACCCCCTATATGTTCACCCATACGCACACACTAGCACATCTACACACATGTACGTATAGATGTGTATCTATGTAGTCACGATCTCTAACCGCATCATCGAAACGCTCGAGTTGACGTTGGAGATAAGCGTAGATTTCAAATATAATACTCAGACAAAACTAAAAAGAAAAGAAAAAATTGAATTAAAAAGAAGCGAAAACAATATATAATAACAAATAAAAATTGAAATATGTAAAATGCCTCTTGAGGTTTCATTTGGGGTCAATTGTGTTTATTAGCTGCGCTCCGTGAATATGTTCGCCTACTGATAACACAAACCAGCTCAGCCTTATGAGCGGCAACAAGACGCATCTAAACTATGAAGAGATGTAGAATAAGCAGCTGAGTGCCAGGTCTAAGTTGCTCAAAAAAAAGTTTTTTAAAGTATTGCAAAATAAAAATATTATATTATATTTATTTATTGAATAGTTTTAATATATATTCCGCTCTATTCCCGTTTCGAAGTGAACAGCAAGCCCATAGCATATCTGGAACTAGTTCCACGAGCTAACAAATTTAATAAGGCGGCAACGCCGGCGAAGTTCTTTAAGCTTATAAACATAAAAAGAATACATCTGATAAGGACGACCACTTGTGGTTTTAGATAAGCAGGCATTGGAATGGAATAGTAGGTCTCGTTACGTTTAATCGGACCACGTTGCGGAGCAGACGAACAAGTGGAAAGCAAAACAGAATGTCCCAGAAGGATAAATTTACATTTCGACGTGCCGAAAAAGTGGATATTAAAGCTGTGAGAGAAATGATACAGGTAAGTAATTGTAACATAAGTACAGTAATGGTAGATATAAAAACAGTTTAAATCTGACTCAAGGAATTAGCCGACTTCGAGCGCATGCACAATGGTCCGGAACTGAGTGAACAAGGTAAATGAAAAACTAAAACTAAATTTTAGTTCATCACCTGATCGATTCTCTCTCAAAAGATCTGATACGCGATGCGGGGCTGGACGGCGGACACGAGTACTGTCAAATCTATGTGCTCACAGACAATGGGACAAAGTAACTGAGACAAACAGTTGATAGGCGACAGAGCATTGGCAGAGCAGGCGTCAATTTGAAAGACTTTATGCAAATGTTTGCTGCTCAAAGAAATTGGGTGTCAGCCAAATAAGAAATCTGCTCGGCAAATATTGACGCTAGCAAGCGATAAGACGGGACCGCATTAAAGCCATATTTTTTTTCGACAGCTCCAGCATTGGCTATGCTATCTGTTTCTATTCGTACTCCACCTGGCAGGGACGGACCCTGTTCCTTGAGGATCTCTATGTACGTCCAGATCATCGCAAACAAGGCGCCGGCGAATACATCTTTCGGCAGTTGGCCGCCGTTGCGGTTCGTCTCGGATGCCGCAGATTGGATTTCCATGTTCTCAGCTGGAATCCTGCACGAAAATTCTACGATCGATTGGGCGCAATAAATCTAACGGAGAAGGAAAGCTGGCAGTTTTATCGGGTCGAGCAACAACAATTGGCCAATCTAGCCAGGGAATTGACTAATTAACGGATCAAGTCTCCCTTTTATTCTTCTTATCATTTCGGCACTTATTATAATAAATAATACTTGGGCATGTACATTTGGCTGTTTACTGATCTCCGCTGCCACTCGCAATGACATGGATCTGCATGCTCTTGGTGGAGTTATATACCTGGCCAGGTGGAAACGGATGGACCCTCGAATGGGCATCACTCTTATTCTTACCACCTGCCGTGTACTTAGACAGACGTATGCTCGGCATAGGCAGAAATCCCGTACTCAGAGGCATGACATCTAGCGATATCGAATGGGAGTCCACATCCTTCATCGATACGACGCCTGCAATACGACAGAAAATATAAATGTTATTCGTAGAAAACTATGCATGAATATACTTTAGACTAAAAAAATCTAAATAGTTGGTAAGCAAATTTCCTTTGTTTTGTATGAAGTGTATCAGTCAGGAATAGGTTTCAAGACGTTCTACGATTTGAAGCGAACTGAAGTTATGTCCAATTGGAAGCTACTGCGTGTAGTTCATAATCTAGGGCACTTACCCATGTCTTAATATTCATTTGGAAAGTGTTTATCATGTGTCAGGAAATTAGAATTGAATAATAAACAAGAATTGAATAATAAACACATATATAAATATATAAGCGACGCAAGAACTTACCTGCAGATCGACCGCAAACGGCCCAGAGGTTCTGATCATTAAGTACCTCGTACATAAGATCCACGTATGGATTTTCATTAACTTTGGTAATCTTTATATTCATATTGCAAACTGTTCGTAACCGACACAATTCATTCGGCTCTAACTGTGCCTGCAGCTTGAAGAGCGTTGAATAATCAACCAGATCGAAAGCACATCCGTAGTTCCTCCAAAAAGGAAGCGTCTTTGACGGTGTTGCGTACTTCACAACAAAATGTACCTTGACAATGGGCAGTTCGTGTTCCGCTTTTAGGGGCTCCACTTGTATTTCATAGAGATAGGTGACAGTTAAAGACTTATATATTTCCTGAGAATGAAAGCAAAGTGATCACGATTCCAAAGTGTTTGTGCATGATTTGCAGACTTACAATTGGTCCCTGTGACTCGGGATTGAGATCAAGTAGGCGCACACCGGCTACATCACATTTAACCTTTGCGTGCTGTAGCAATAGTCGAGAATCCAGTCCTTTCATTATGACCTGCAAGAACTTTTGGGTGCCGCACGTGTGCAGTCGACAAGTAGCCTCCATGGCTGGCTGAAAGTCAATCGGTATTTGAATGTCAGTGCGCGACCACGGACAACTGAGGGTTATGTGATGCTCATGATGTTTAGCCAACTTGCGGCCAGGCATATCGGTCAACACCTCTAAAGGAATGCGACGCTCCTCAAACGATTTGAATGATAACAACTGTACTTGTAGTACATTATCAAAATTCGTATCATCATTGCTGGGCCCTTCTTCGGATCCGAGAGCTTGTCGTATGCGCAGGTTCTTGGAACAGCGTAACGTTATCTTGGCATCCGCTGGAAAGATGAAACTACCGCCACATACGTGCAAATTGATGGGTTGTACAATGCCCGCGATAAGCGTTTTAAACTCCAGAGATGCGCTCGCAGGCTTGGTGCATATCTCAAAGCATGGCGCCTGCACACTTAATGGCAACTGCTCTGATAGGAATTCTAAGCTTGACATGCTAAGAGCCAGTTGCTTGAATTGCCACCGGCCCACACGTCTTGATTTCCCTCTAAGATCAATTAGGTTAATACCGGGCTGCAACGCTATATTCTCGACAAGAACCATGTTTGTGAAGTCCGCATGAACGCTCGGCGACAGTTTACGCTTTGTGCTGCTTGTTCTACGCACCGGTTGCTTTGCCTTCGGCGTATCACACACGACCGAGGCGCTGCTGAGTGTATTGTCTTGTTTATGGGACAGCTGAAGAGACACCTTTAAACGCGATGGGCAATCTCGCTGCTGAACCGGCAAAAGGGAAACTTCCTGCATGCTGGCATCCGTAGTAGGCGCCACGTACAGCTCATAGCACAATCTTACACTCTCGACAACTACTTCACGCGGATATAGACTTTCTATCTTCAGATGCACCATTAAATGGTCATCTTGTATAATAGTATTCGAATTTACCACCTCTATCTCCAGAATTCGAAAGTGATCCTCCAGAACGCAGAAGTTGGCATTCTCAATGGATGGCTGGGCCGACAGCGTTGTTGTCAGCGATTTCAACGACTTGAGGAACTCATCAAAGTAGAACGTGCGCACTAAAATTTCCAATTCTGCGCAGCAGGATATGGAACTGCAGGTTTTTGTGTAGGCCAAAGAATCGCCCATTTTGCGGTAACAATTGGCTAGCTCTAACAACGTCTGAGAGCTGAGGGTGTGCCAGTTTTCCGCCTTCAGTTCCCGTAACAGATCCGTAAAAAAACCCACAGCTTTATGGGGCTCATTTAAAGCACAATAGAATTTCCCCAAATCGAGACCAACCAGTCGCGCAGAGCGCAAGCGCGTCACATGCTTATACGTGCTGATTGCCAGCTCCGCCAGTTCAAGATAAAGCTTTTGGAAAGCTTGATTCGAACCCAGTGCTTCTTTCAACTGTTGCGCGGCTGATAATTTCGGTTTCCGGTTTGGTGAACGTTCCCGCAGTTGAGGCACAGCTTGCAAAAACTGCTGTTGCTGCAGTGGCGCATCTCCAATGCCCGAAGATAGCTGAACCACGATGTGCAGTTGCTCGGAAGTGGGAGTACAGCCCGGCAGCAAGCCACACAGCTTCCCCAGCTCATACAGTTTGTCTTTAGCAAGGTTCCATATCGGGGCGCAGTGCTGGAAACAGGTCACTTCATTTGGCTCCATGGCCTGTTCGCACAATTGCAACACTTCGAGGGCGCAGACAAACTCCCAGCAGCTTAAAGCGCCTTCCTGACAATCTAGCTTAATGTATTCCACTTCCCGAAGCGTAGAGAAAAGAAAACCCAAAAGCCGTTTCGCGATTTCGGGTATCTCATTGCATGTGAGGAGTAGATAGGACTGACGCTCAAATAAGTAGTTCCGGAACTCCAGCAGTGAGACACCCTCACTCCTTATTTTCTGGCGCATCTCAAACTTGTCTACGCGGCTAAGACAAATGCCATGGAAGGCAGTAAGTGGACGCTTAAAATATGCCAGCCACTGTTGCTTCTCATTAAAGCCTGTGTGTGTGATGAACTGTGAGAACATAGCATCCAATTCGTCATATTGTATAAGCGCCTCTGTAGCCAATTCTAACTTCTCGAATATTAGAGCCAAATCCTCCTGCATGAAAAAATATTGACGAAAATCCCAATCATCATGATTCCGTTTTTCCCGCTTACTCCGTATCAGCTCCTCGTACTTGGCAATATTGCGATTGTAGCTTGTAAGCATCAGGAAACGTATACGCTGTACCAAACAGCGAAACGATTCCGTTGATTTCTGTTCAAATTTAGCTGGATTCAGAACAGAAATGCAACGATCGTCGTTTTTGCTTCCAAAATCTAAGCGTATTTTATCCAGCACTGTCGTGCGTGGCAGTAAATTCTTTGTTTTCCGTATATCAAGAGTCTCCACCAACAATATCATCCAATCAGATATGCCATAGCTGGTCAAGAGCTTAAGCCAGGAATCTATTTCCTCTCTAATCGTTGCCTTATATGTGTCAATATCCTAAATCATTAACAGAACTAATTATTATAGATTTAATAGCGGTTAATTTTGATACACCCACTTACATTACATTCCGTGACGAAAATGTGCAATATGGGATGTTCAAGAATACTCCATTCACCATTTTTATATCTCTCAAGTGGTTCCACACTGAATTGTTGGGTTTGAACCTCTAAGCGAACATGTTTAGTTGGTCTTTGGAAAGTGCGTCTCCATTCGCAAGTATCCAAAGGAATCGCATTTACTATTTGCGCTTCGAGGGATCGAAATAATGGAAATGAACCAGAATCTGAAAATAACATAGTTTTCATGCGTCAATAACATTCACATACTTACATATACTTCAGACTACTTACATGTAATGATAGGCTTTATCTGCATTTTTAAACAAGTTTTTAATAATCTATTTTCATTAGAAATAGCTAAGATAGCTAATACCGAGCAAAACAGTAAAATACATAACGATTACAGCTGATGTACCTATAAGAGCAACATATGTTTTTGGTCTGTAATTTAACATTTTGCATAAATGTTAAAAATCGTAAGCAGTAATTAAACTGAGAGTCACAATATTCCGGTAAAAATTTGCATATTTGTATAATATTTAACAAACCATTACTTTATTTCAAATTATTGTGCAAATTCCTTTATATATACCCAAACTGCACTGTTAAGACTTATAGCAATTTTCACATAGGCACTGAAATATTATCGATAACACTTAGTAACCAAGCAGCTGATAACAAGCGAAAGTTGAGATATTGTTAGGAACGATGCAACACTACTAAAAACCAATTTTTACGATTAAATAGTAAAAATAGATATATATTTAAACAATTTAATGTTTAAATGCAAAGACAATTAAGTTGTAAGGAAAATGGATATGGCTAGAAGCATATTTGGTCGAGATCACGAAGGTTACGTGGGCCGTGAAGAACATACGGTAAAAATTTAATGGATATGTTAGATTTCTTATCATACCAATTAAAATTGGTCATTTTCCACGCCGTCAACGTAGCGCAAATTGCAGACCTTGAGTTCAGATGACGATATAGGCGACTTGCCACCGATGATGGAGGAATTGAGCGTTGCTGATGGATTGCGTCCAAACCCAGGAGGTCCCTTTTCAGCATTGACACCTTCTATGTGGCCTCAGGAAATATTAGCGAAGCTAGGTGGTGAATCTGAACTGGCGGCGGCAGGACCGAACGATCAACCCGATTACCGATTTGATGAGTTTGGTTTTCGAGTTGAGGAGGAGGATGGTCCTGAGCAAAGCTCAAATAAACTGCTTAGTATACCATTTATGGAAGACCCCCAACAGCGTCTGCAATGGATCGCGCACCTAGAATTTGCAAATAATAAAGAGGTTAACGAATTGAGCTGGGATCATGTTGAGCCACTGTTGCAGCGCACCGAGAAGCTCAGAAAAATGGTTCAAAAGGGGATACCTCATAGTCTACGGCCACAAATGTGGATGCGTTTATCCGGAGCGCTCTCAAAGAAGCAGAAAAGTGAAACCAGTTATCAGGACATCGTCAAGGGTAAGCAATGCATGAACTGTATAAGATGAAATATATATTCATTAACGCCTACCGCAGCTTCCAGTAACGATCAGTTAATGACATCGAAACAAATTGAAAAGGATCTACTTCGTATATTGCCAACAAATGCCTGCTTCAGTCATCCGAATGGCACAGGCATACCACGATTGCGCCGAATCTTACGGGGCATTGCGTGGCTTTTTCCGGATATTGGCTACTGCCAAGGCACCGGGGTCATTGTGGCGTGTCTACTTTTATTTATGGAGGAGGAGAATGCATTTTGGATGATGGTTACCATTGTTGAGGATCTTCTACCAGCCTCCTACTACAGCTCAACTTTGCTTGGCATTCAAGCTGACCAGCGTGTAATGCAAACCTTAATAGCCAACTATTTGGCCAGTGTTGATGAAACGCTCAAGCGACACGACATAGACCTGTCATTAATAACACTGCACTGGTTCCTCACGCTGTTTGCGAACGTTGTGCATATGAAGATATTAGTGCGCATTTGGGACTGGTTCTTCTATGAGGGTTCAATCGTGCTATTTCAGCTCACACTTGGCATGCTCAAGGTGAAGGAACAGGATCTCAAACACTTGGAAAATTCAGCCCAAATATTTAATTCACTTTCGATGTGCTGTGAGGTGGACGACGTGGAGGTGCTCTTCCGGCAGTCGCTAGAAGTTGGTGGCTCATTGAGCCAAACTGTCATAGACACCCATCGACGTCGGCATCTGGCGTACTTAATGGCCGATCAAGGACATCAAATTGGAAATCCCGAAGCAGCTGCCAATCTACCAAAACAGCAGCTGGCACGACGTCAAGTGCGCAAGAGTAAATCCATTCTGGAAACATTTCTGTTTCGTAGCGACCCTGAATCAGATCAGCTAAAGAACAAAAACATTCGCCAAACCGAGATACTTGTGGATTTACGCGAAGCAATCCTCAAGGTTGGACGTCATTTTATCACAATCGAACCGAAGCTTGCGGGTCACATCCAACTAACAGCCAACTATAGCAGCGAATCCCATGCCAAGGATCATGAAAACTTTATCAATGTTGCACGTACACGGAAACGTCGCGCCAAAGCCTTACATGATTTTGAAAGACATGACGATGACGAGCTGGGATTCAGGCGGAACGATATCATAACGATCATTAGCCAAAAAGACGAACACTGCTGGGTGGGAGAGCTGAACGGTCTGCGGGGCTGGTTTCCTGCAAAGTTTGTGCAGCTTTTAGATGAGCGCAGCAAATTGTACACTTCCGCTGGGGATGATGCAATTTCGGAAACAGTTACAGATCTCGTTCGTGGCACTTTGGCGCCCGCAATCAAGGCTTTCCTTGAGCATGGTATGAAGCGTCCCACATTCCTGGGCGGTCCCATTCATCCGTGGCTGTTCATTGAGGAAGTTTCCTCATTGGAAGTTGAAAAGGACTTTAAATCTGTATATAGCCGTTTGGTATTGTGCAAAACTTATCGCTTAGATGAGGATGGAAAGGTGTTAACGCCGGAGGAATTGCTCTACCGTTGCGTTCAAGCTATCAATCAATCACATGACAATGCACATGCTCAAATGGATGTTAAGCTACGATCCCTCATATGTCTTGGCCTTAACGAACAAGTGCTACACCTTTGGTTGGAGGTACTGTGCGCTTGCCAGGAGGTGGTGCAGAAATGGTATCACAGTTGGAGCTTCATCGATTCACCAGGTTGGGTACAAATCAAGTGCGAATTGCGCATACTATCACAGTTTGCCTTTAATCTAAATCCGGACTGGGAGTTACCGCCAAAGCGCGGCAAGGAATCGCAGCCACTAAAAGATGGTGTTCGCGACATGCTTGTGAAACACCACTTATTTTCCTGGGACCTCTGAATCGACTTAAATGCAGATGTTGTTTCGGTATGTGGGAACACCTTGCAAAACTTTAAAAAAAAATTTTTTTTTATCGCAACAACTTATTTATCAAAATGTACAATCATGCACGTTGCTTATTCCGCCCTAAAACCAAAGTATTTAATATGAACAAAAACCTACGAGGAAACTATGCTTTAATATCTCATTCTTTTACCTTCGGTGCAATCTATTTTAAGAAACCAATTTTCGGCTAACCGACGAATATATGTAACATATGCTCGCAGACTGTGTAAAAGACACTTATTCAATAATGTGGAGCATCGCTATATTTAATCTTCTTCGAACTTCTTTTTCTTAAACTTATTACGTTAAAAATCATATGCATATTTATTAATTTAGTATATCAATATACTTAACTGCAGTCAACAATATTTGTTGCTTCCACTTGCCACAACAAAAAAAAAACTGCACTTAGGATTGTACTAAATTACAAATTAACGTACCTTTGAATTTAAATCAAATCTTAAAAGTATTTATAATATATATACACTTAGATATTTAATAATCTGAAATGCATTTCATTGAAAATTAAAACACGTATACATATACATATAAATACATTATTGTATACATACATATATATACAACGTCACTGTCCGAATTAGTTACAGACCAAACCTAGGTAGTCATCCATCAAAGTTCCTATGGCAAACTGCAAATAATATGTTTAGGTATGTTCGATAAAAAAAAAACAAAATGACTTACAATGCCAGTGGCATCCACTCGTGTGCCTACAATTTTGAGACGAATTTTATCTTCGCCAGAGATTACAACGTCTTCGTCTTTGGACTTGTAACAAGGTGGATTACCGTTTGGGCAAAATTGCATATCAGATGGAATGGACTACGAAATATATCCGAGACATTTATTTCCAGTTTAAAAATTTACGGTTAACTTACATGATGGGATATAAAACACGACAATGGCCCTATTTCGGCAAACATGCCTACTTTGTTGATCTGCTTGACAACGGCGTCAAGGACCTCCCCCTTGAAGGGCCGGAACACGATTGCCTTATATTTCACTGGGTACACAACAAAACCCTGACCAGGCTGAATTACACCAGAACCTATAAGGTCAATCGTTGTAACTGCTATAACAAATCCGTATTTTCCCGTACACGTTCCTTCCACTTCTGAGTACAGCTTTTGCTTTACGGTCTCCAGCAATTGTGGCCCAAAATAACGTGGATGTAGTAAAATTTCATGCTCAAGCGATATCTAATAGCAATAATTTATGCGGATGTTACAACACAATAAACATTTTTGACTTACGTGATAGAACATATTTAAACTCCTATAAATTTTGAAAACTTATTAAAAATAATGCAAATAGCCCGAAAAAGGCGCAAGCAACAAAACACGAACTATATCGATAATACCGACTCCATAAGAAATGTATTACAGTTATCGATTCCTGTTGCAGTGCTGAAAAGCGCAGAATATAAAAACCCAATATTCAAAGAAAAGATATTGCACGTATTTATTTCAAAAGTCTATAAAAATTCATTGGACGCAATTCTAATAACAATGTACACTGAATATGTAACTAACATTATATAACACAATTAATGCAAGAAAAATTGAATTTCTAACCATCACATTACTTAACACATCAAGTTTGATAACATATTTTTTAAACCCATATTAATTAAGATGTATTGCATCAAATGGTACACTAAACTACTCTTCTTTCAAATTTAGTTGCAGCTCATGTGCCTGACCTCCTGACTGAAAGATCCGCACATAGGCCGATTTAAAGCCAAATTTCCAAATGGCTACAGTTGGCAAGTAGTACATGAAGAGATCCATTACCCAAACTCGAAAGTTAAAATACCACCGCACAATGGCATACTTGTGCAAATAAGTAACAATAAACAAACCATAACTAACAATAAATCGATCCCATATATTAAGGTCATAATAGTATGATTTTTGTGCAGGATCTGGTAACTCACCTGTTCGATAATCAAAAGTATAATACTCATACCCCTTAACGTAAGCTAAACGTTTGGTAAAGTAAATATTTGCTTTGACCGACAGCATTGTGTTTACATGCCAAAGTCCATGGATAAGCGCTTCTGTCATGCGATAAAACTCATCATTTGTTTGCTCCAATGCCGGTGTATATACTCGACGCATGACTATGTCCAATCGTTCCTTCGACTCGGCCCAGTTTTGACCACAAATGTTGTACTCGTCTTTAATGCCCATCAAATAACCCAGCACTCGCCACATATGCGAGGTCGCTTCCAAGAAATCATTATCATAGAGTGATATTCGGTGTGCACCCAGTGTGATAAACCCAATGAAACCAAATTGAGTCAGTGCCAAATCTTTCTGCGTTATCTGACCAGCGCCTCGACGCTGACAAGCATGACTAGAGCGTGAATGGCTATTCCTCACAGCTGCAATGCTCGTCCAGAACTTACTTTTCTTGTCCTCAACGGAATTAAAATACCAGGCCTGCACATGAAAAATAGTTCGCAAGTATCGGCGATAGGCAGTTCGAGAACTCGAAGACTGGCGCGTGCAGATTAGCACGCGAAGTATCGAGGGTATGGCAAGAACGGCAATCAGGCCAGCCAACATGCCCGAGGTCATCACAAAGCGATATTTGCTAAAATATCTCTGGCCCCTGTTGTTCATAAATTGATCATTATAATACGAAAACAATATTTGTTTGATTTTATCATCACACCCACCGCTTGAATAGCTGCTCATTGTACCATGGCGGCAGCTCTAGCGCTGCTTTACTGTCGCCCTCTTGGC
>JABVZY010000307.1:636981-649712 GCA_020883555.1 Drosophila nannoptera
TTCATCTGAGCTCGTGTTGGAGCATTCATTAGCTATGATTATAAACTTTCTTGTCGGCACTTTAAAAAGCATAAATTTTCGATATAGAAATCTTACCATTATGATTTGTATCCTCCATATTTCAATAATTGATAAAAACCTACAGTTTTTGCATGAAATCTTCTAAATTCTTCAGCGTAAATAAGTTCTGGTTAAACAGCACGTGTGAACTATTCCAGTGCTGCCACACCCCGGCTAAATGTATTCAACTATCGATAGCACCTTACCTGATTCGCAGCCCTGCACTTGCATAACCCTGTTTTAGCCGTAATAACAAAATGCTTCAAGTGTGTATTTTGATTTGTTATTTCTTTTTGTTACTTATAACTTAAACTTTTCTTTGTCGCTATCAATTTCAGGCTTTCAAAAATTTGCGTTTAACGCAGCCTATGCGTTTTGTTTCAGCCCTCAGCAATACGGAAGAGTCTGCATCCACGACAGCTTTGGACCGTTCCTCCTTAAATGAAGGAGAGAATGATAAACTCTATAGTAAATTGGAAATTGAACTGCGAGGTATAGATCCAGCGGTGTTAAAAAGTTATTCGTGGTTTGCTACCACAGCAGCCGAGCATTTGGGTATTGAGCTAGGCAAATGGTAAGTGAACTATTAAACTAAAAACTTAAGTATTCTATTTCTATTTCGTTTCTCTAGTTGGTCACCTCGAAAGGCACACCATGAGCGTATGACCCTGCTGAAGTCCGTTCACATATATAAGAAACATCGCGTTCAGTATGAGATTCGCACGCATTTTCGGTATATGGATTTTCACAAGCTAACGGGTTCCACGCTGGACACTTTTCTGGAGTACATTGAACGTAATCTGCCCGAAGGTGTGGCGCTGCAAGCATCCAAAACGGAGCTACAGCAGGTGCCACAACACCTGAAACAACCGCCAGAACAAGTCTAAAATCAGATTAGATATTGATTATACTAGATGTAAGTGCTGCGCCAACAACTGTTCGGTATTCACGCCTGATAATGTGACCATTGAATATATTCAATAGCAGCGTTGCGATTACGCTTCGATATACTAAAATAAATAAACTGTTAATCTTTACTGTTAATCTAAATATGGGCGCGAACCAATCGTATGCATGTGATTAACTCCATCACTTAAAACCCCAAAGCCTCTTCATAAAAAATGTGTTAACAATAAAATACGTATTGACAAATACACTGAAAATGTTAAAAACAGATATAGAGTTGTTTAGATGAAAATTATCCTAATACACCTATCCATAAATGGTGTGACAATTATGTCGTATGATGGTTTTGATTACAGTTATATAAACATATTCCATTGATACCTAAATAATTTTACAGGATACAGCTTTATGAATCAAACTGAACTGTTTAGCTAATATACCATTGCTTAGATAGAGCAATTCCTAAATGGGCTGTAATCGTATCTTGAAATTCATAGTGAAACCTAACAATGGCATTATTTGACCAAAATCGAAAAATGGGCCCCAAGCATTTCAGTAGCCTACAAGCGGATTTCCAATAAGCACAGCAAAATGCAGAGCGGCCACCTTTTGCAGATCCTTCTCGCGACGGCCTCTCTTTATGGGTGCCTTTCGCCAGCAATGTGCGCTCTTGAAAATCAGATTCTAGATTTTTTGGGAAACTTTAGTATACGTATGTGCCATCCGATACCGAATTTGGGTTTGCCCGCGTTGGATCCCTTCCAGCTAGGTCCTACAGGGATATCGGTAGATAACAAATATCTTGTGAAGTAAGTTCTGACTTTCTACTACATATCATTGATAATTTTTAATATTTTATGAGCCTTTAGCTTTACTGGAACCACTGATAATTTTGAACTTCGTGGACTTTCCGAATTCGTAGTGAACACTCTGAAAATCAGTGTAATTCCTGGTTTGAGCCGGAGCACCATTAATATTACTTTACCCTATACATATTTCAAGTCCCTTTATACTGCCAAGGGTTCATTGGCCTATATTGTCAATTTGGCAGGAAATGGACATGCTGAGTAAGGTTTTTATATATACGTACATGTTTTCATAGACAAATAATAAAACGATTCTTTTTACTAATTGCAGAGCGATGGTGAAAGACTTTACATTTCTAATTTCTTGGAGAATCAAGGCATCGGTTAATATAGGTATTGCAGACTTACAAATCGAAATGCGTTTAGGAGATTTGAAAATTTATTTTGAAAATTTGTTTGAGGAGAAGCGACTTAATAATTTCGTTCATGCGCTAATCAATGAAATAGGAATCGAATTGCTGGGAGACATTTGGATATACGAGCAGCCTAGAGTAATTGAAATGGCTGAAACGGTATGGGCCTTTAAAAACGTGAAACGTAACAAAGAACTGCACTTTATAATTCTTTATATTTCAGATGGTCAATAAGAATATAGCGTATATTCTCAAACTTATTAACGGAAGTGGTGGTGGTGGTGAAAAGCCTCCAATCTTTGAAGGCGTTGAACCGAATTGTAAAGAAGATAAAATTCATAGATAAATCCTATTAACATGTGTAATGAATTTACTGATATAAACAAATATTTCTATTGCACCTATTGTTGATATTATTAACCGTTTGAACAAGAGATTGATGTGCCAGCGCGTGCAAATCGTTACGATAAATATATTTAAAGCTAATCTTTTGATAAAGTGAACAAGCAAGGGCAAAAGCAATTTCTATTCTAATCCACTCAATATCAGTTAAGTGTTGCAGATAAGCTGCATGCCATTAGCTACTTTATTGTTCGATGTGGGGTCTTGATAACGATGTTGTTTTAGTTGTAGGTGTTTATTAATTTATGAATGCAAGCTGTTATATTATTTGAATTTGTAAGAATTTGGCGCGTTAGCTTTCATTATGGCAATGCCAATTTAGGAAGCAGGGCTGCACAAATACTTATTTTCCGATACATACTATACCATTTTACAACAATATTGTATTTACCAGAGATGCCACACTGATAAAATCGAAATACTAGAATTTTCCAGAACAAGACGACGCGCTTATAAGTAAAGGCACCAACGCACGCCATCGTTATTCCTAATAGAAGTGCCAGTTTGATCGAACGTTTGATTGTCGATTCGACAGAGAGAAATTTAAGTGGGACATAAAAGTGAAGTAGCAATTGCTTGGATATTTAAATATTAAGTTCATTTAAATTTAACAACGCACCAAGGTAAGTCTTATTATAAAAGTAATATAGATTTATGACTGAAGTATGAGTAGTTCTGTGTGTCGTGGTAAGGGATTTGGCACGTGTTTGGGCGTGCGTTTGACCTGAAAAATTATATTGATTTCAGATGCTTGAATTATTTAAACACTTTATCTAAATATAGTTTCGGCGACATTATATATAATTTAAACATGCAATTTCTTCGAACATAGGCATGTATAATATAATGAGTGTATAAGTACACGCAATATTATAGATATATATTGCGTCATATGGTATATTGTGTACCCTTTCAATAAATAATTACGTGTTCGTAGACGTGTTACATACATATATAAAAAGTTAAAAGTCATTTCTTTTCTTAAAAAATGTTGCTGGAATATTCCATTGGAAAATTTGCCGCATCACACGCACACATAAGCATGTTCATTGCATACGCCATTCGACTCGTGCCATGAGTCATGACATTGACTTACTAATGATTACATTTTGCTAATTTTCATTAAAAAAGAAAAAAGAAACGCGATCTATATATTTCAGTCTCATATATTTAAAGGTGCGTTGCTAACCGGCTTTTCTATGTATTCGACACGCGTAGTTTAAATGAAACATTCGAACGTAATATGAAATTAGCGCGCGATGGCTTGTATACTGGTGTCGTCTCTTTCGTGCACCCATTAAAATGTATAGATACGTGTGGCATCGTGGTTTTACTTTTATGTGTATATGCGACGATACATATATGAATATATATACATGCCATGTACATATATAAAGATATGCGGGTATATTCGCGGTTATAAGAATTCCAGAATTTTCTCCTTTGTGACCATGCGGTTTTTGCACCCGTGATGAAAATTAACGGCTGTTCTGGAATAAACGCCATTGTTATCTATCTTGTTTGCACTGTTCGTTTATACATTCTATATGTACATTAGTCACCGAGGCTTGCCGCTTTTGGTGTTGAAAATGTTATTGGCAACAACTTGTTTCCGTGTTTCATTAACGTAAAAGGAATGACCAGAACGAGCTATCTTTTGTATTGTTGCAAGGATATATAAATATACTCTATTCTGTACTAAGCTAGGGGAAATAATTTCGGATTATATATATAAAAGTATTGGTTAACAAATCATATGGATATGTTATACGCTGTAACTTTATCCAATATCAGTCAGTTAACTCACAATGTTAAAACATATGTTTAGTGTAGAAGTGTAATGAGTTCAATGCCATTTAAACAGTTTACATAAAATAAAAATAAAAGTACAAAACAAAATTTCAAATAATTCCAAAATACCCATTTTAATTTATTGCAGATGTCGAAAGCTCCAGCTGTTGGTATTGATTTGGGCACAACCTACTCCTGCGTGGGTGTGTTCCAGCATGGCAAGGTTGAGATCATTGCTAACGATCAGGGTAATCGTACCACCCCATCTTATGTTGCCTTCACCGAAACGGAGCGTTTGATTGGCGACGCCGCCAAGAACCAGGTGGCCATGAACCCAACTCAAACAATCTTCGATGCTAAGCGTCTTATTGGTCGCAAATTCGATGACGCGGCTGTGCAAGCCGATATGAAGCACTGGCCTTTCGAGGTTGTTAGTGTTGATGGCAAGCCAAAAATTGAGGTTACGTACAAGGATGAGAAGAAGACTTTCTTCCCCGAGGAGATCTCCTCTATGGTGTTGACCAAGATGAAGGAGACCGCCGAGGCGTACCTAGGCAAGACGGTTACCAATGCCGTCATCACAGTGCCAGCCTATTTCAACGATTCGCAGCGTCAGGCGACCAAAGATGCTGGCACCATCGCCGGTTTGAATGTATTGCGTATTATCAACGAGCCAACTGCCGCGGCCATTGCTTATGGTCTTGATAAGAAGGCTGTTGGAGAACGTAATGTGCTTATTTTCGATTTGGGCGGTGGCACTTTCGATGTCTCCATTCTGTCTATTGATGACGGCATCTTCGAGGTCAAATCTACGGCCGGTGACACCCATTTGGGTGGTGAGGACTTCGACAATCGTCTAGTCACTCACTTCGTCCAGGAATTCAAGCGCAAGCACAAAAAGGATCTGGCCACCAACAAGCGTGCCCTTCGTCGTTTGCGCACGGCATGCGAGCGCGCGAAGCGTACACTGTCGTCCTCTACACAGGCTAGCATTGAGATTGACTCGTTGTTCGAGGGTACCGACTTCTATACCTCGATCACTCGTGCCCGTTTCGAGGAGCTGAACGCTGATCTGTTCCGCAGCACCATGGATCCCGTGGAGAAAGCACTGCGTGATGCCAAGCTGGACAAGTCGGCCATTCACGATATTGTACTGGTTGGTGGCTCCACCCGTATCCCGAAGGTGCAGCGTTTGTTGCAGGATCTCTTCAACGGCAAGGAGCTGAACAAGTCTATCAATCCGGATGAGGCTGTTGCTTATGGCGCTGCCGTTCAGGCTGCCATTTTGCACGGAGATAAGTCTCAGGAAGTGCAGGATCTGCTATTGCTGGATGTTACCCCACTGTCGCTGGGTATTGAGACTGCTGGTGGCGTGATGAGCGTCTTGATCAAGCGTAACACCACCATCCCCACCAAGCAGACACAGACGTTCACTACCTATTCGGACAATCAACCCGGTGTGTTGATCCAGGTGTACGAGGGTGAGCGCGCAATGACCAAGGATAACAATCTCTTGGGCAAGTTCGAGCTGTCGGGCATTCCACCCGCACCACGTGGTGTGCCTCAGATTGAGGTCACATTCGACATTGATGCAAACGGTATTTTGAATGTGACCGCTCTGGAGCGTTCTACCAACAAGGAGAACAAGATCACGATCACCAATGACAAGGGTCGCCTGTCCAAGGAAGATATTGAACGTATGGTCAATGAGGCCGAGAAGTACCGTAATGAGGACGAGAAGCAGAAGGAGACAATCTCTGCTAAGAACGGTCTCGAATCGTACTGCTTCAACATGAAGGCCACCCTTGATGAGGAAAATCTGAAGACGAAGATTTCCGACTCGGATCGCGCGACCATTTTGGAAAAGTGCAACGAAACCATTAAGTGGTTGGATGCCAACCAACTGGCCGATAAGGAGGAATACGAGCATCGCCAGAAGGAGCTGGAAGGCGTGTGCAATCCAATCATCACCAAGTTGTACCAGGGCGCTGGTGGAGCCCCTGGTGGTATGCCCGGTGGTATGCCCGGTGGTATGCCTGGTGCAGGTGCCGCTCCTGGAGCTGCTGGCGCCGGCGGTGCTGGCCCCACCATTGAGGAGGTCGATTAAACAACTCGCCATCATAATACATATAAAACACAATACATCAAAAATCATCCTACAAACAAAAACATATTTAACTTGGATTCTAACTTAAAAAACTTACAACAAGAATTAGAACAACCGACAACTGCTCTAAAGAACATTATTATAAGTATGCAAATGCGAAAACACTTAGAAAAACAACACAATACATCAAAAATCCTACAAACAACAAAAACATATAACTTGGATTCTAACTTAAAAAACTACAACAAGAATGAGAACGACCGACAACTGCTCTAAAAAACATAAGTGTACAAATGCGACAAACACTTAGAAAAATGCACGAAAAATGCATACAAACAACAAAAACATACATAACTTGGATTCTAACTTAAAAAAACTACAACAAGAATGAGGACAACCGACAACTTCTCTAAAGAACATTATTATAAGTATGCAAATGCGAAAACCCTTAGAAAAACAACACAATACATCAAAAATCCTACAAACAACAAAAACATATAACTTGGATTCTAACTTAAAAAACTACAACAAGAATGAGAACGACCGACAACTGCTCTAAAAAACATAAGTATACAAATGCGACAAACACTTAGAAAAATGCACGAAAAATGCATACAAACAACAAAAACATACTTAACATGGATTCTAACTTAAAAAAACTACAACAAGAATGAGGACAACCGACAGCTGCTCTAAAGAACATTATTATAAGTATGCAAATGCGGCAACACTTCACACTTCAACAACACTGTTCTACACATAGGATAATATATATTATATTATTATCATCGATCGATCATCCTAACAATATTCGCTTGTTCTTTAATAAAATAAACCTATAAGATTGCAAAAATACTCGCCACAAAACTGGTCTATTTAAATTTGTGACAGTTTGGTTATCGAGAATAGAATATAGAGGGTTCACGGGTGAGGGTGATGCAGACCGGATAAAGTCAGACTGGTGTATTGTCGTGTTGTGGGAGGCCTCTTTTTAGTCGGTATAAATGAGCACACTGGCAAATCCATTGGTAAGGTTATTTCACGTATTTTAATTAAATTTGTTTAATGAATTATTTAAAGAATAGATCTTCCCTCCCGTCCGTTAGGAACTCATTTAGTCCACCCAGGCAAAGTTGCCGTCCTTGCCTAATTTCGCCACGTGGTTAATATTAGGCAGCTCATTGTTTTTGGGCTTATAAAAACCGTTGTCCGGACTCCAGGTATCCTGTTTAATGTGTACCGATCGGACTCTACGTCCAAACACACTGCCTGAATGCGAAGGGTCATCATTACCAGGCTTTTGATTTAGTGTCAAGTCCACTTCTAGCTGATGGTCCTCGAGGGGCTTATTGGATGTGGGTAACTTGTCTTTACCGCTAACTTGGTCCAGATAGGATTGCCACTGGTGCAGCTTGTCCTCTGCAGCCCGCAGCTGCTCGATGCTTCGCTCATGGCCAGGATTGAGGCCAATGGGCTGAACGCCCACAATCTCGCTTAGGTTGATTTTTATGGGCGCCAGAGCGGAAATTGCGCGCGAAAGTCCGATTTGTGTGTGGCGTATGCGGTGCTCAGTGAGATCGGCACCTAGCAGTTCCTCATGCGGATCCATACGTATTGGTATTATCTTGTTGATGACATACAGCAAGAAAAACGTCGAGCAAATGCCCCAGCAGGCGAGGCAGAGAGCGGAAAGCGTTTGTATTCCAAGCAGATACCATCCGCCTCCCTTGAAAAGTCCGCTTCGTCCCTTGGTTGTGTCCATGGGGAGCGGATTATCCGCAAATAGTCCAACAGCAATCACGCCCCAAATACCACAGACACCATGCACTGAACTGGCGCCTACCGGGTCATCCACGCCCAAGCGATCGAATAGTGGCATACTCACCACGCACAGCAATGAGCCCAAGGCTCCAATGATGAGAGCCTCCCAGGCGCGATACAGGAAGCAGCCAGCTGTGATGGAGACTAGCGAGCCCAGAATGCCATTGATCAGGTCCATGATGTCCAAGCGACCATCATGACGCCAGAACGAAAAACTGCGACTTCATAAAAATCAACTTAATCCTTGAAACGATTAGATTCTATATCTTACAGCGAACTTGCGAATCCTCCACCGAAAGAGCCCATCATCGTCATCACGGCGGCACGCGCTGCATATTGCCACTTGGCACCACTGACGCCATAGGTGCTGCCCGAGTTAAAGGCCAGCCAGCCCCACCAGAGCACAAAGAGCCCCATGCATGCGTTCACCGGATTGCCCAGGGGCAATGGATCGATGCCCTCAGCATAACGACCCAGCCGCGGGCCCAGCATGGCAGCCGAGGCAAAGGAGGCGGCGCCACCTATTAAATGCACCGGTCCGCTGCCGGCTATATCCACGGCACCCAGATTGTTCAAGAATCCGTGTTCGCCCCACACCCAACCGGCGGGTATACAGTAGACAACCGTGTTCAGGAATGAGAAAAGGCAGTAGGCTTTGAAGTTACATCTGGGACGCAAGAGAGGATATTATACGAAATTAACAAACCATTTGAAGTAAATTTCATTATTGTAATAGATTAAAGACTTATATAATATTATAGATTACCGCTCAGCCATCGCACCACTCACAATCGTGGTTGCCGTAGTTGCAAACGACAATTGGAAAAGGAAAGCCGCAAATATTTGTCCCATCAGTTCGTCGCCCACTGGTGGATCGAGCAGAAAGTCTCCGATGGCCATGAAGGGATTGGAGAAAGGGCCGCGACCGAAGCTCATACCGTAGCCAAAGAGCCAATAGGTGAAACCGCCGAGTACAATATCGATAACGTTCTTCATCATGATGTTGACCTCATTTTTGATGGAAACGCAGCCGGACTCAAGCATACCGAAGCCCGTTTGCATAGTAAAGATGATGAAAGATGAGGTCAGCACCCAGTTGGTGTCCTCAACAGATAGATCATATAGGCCGGGTATAACATAGCTACTGTTCCGCACAACGCCTTTCAAGGCGGTCACCTGGGAGGCTGTAGCGTTCTCCAATTTCATTTTATTTTTTTATTGCTGTCGATTCCACTTTTAGTCCTCCAGCAAGACCGTGGTTCAGGCCAGTTGTTTTCGAAATGAGACGTACGCGATCCGGGCAAAGAATCTCAACTCTACAAATCGCATTCATTTAATTTAAATGCAAGCTAATCGCCCCCGCACAAAACCTAAATTATTTACCTGCATTTTGTGTGCGTGTTGTTTACGGCAACTAGCTAATTATACTCTGTAGGTGCCTAAATAATTTTAGAGGGTATATACGAGCTATATCATTGACATATTTTGCATTTTAGCGAAATATCATTAGCACATTAGCTTTTGAAAGCCATTATTAAATTGAATTTCGCTCAAGTTGTATTTATATCAAATTTATTATTATTTTAAATTTTCATTATTATTTAATGTGTGTATATATGATCATCAGTCTATCAAGAAATGGTTTGTGTATTATACCCATTTTTTTTAACCTTGCTGGAACACATTGCGATAAAACTAATTTGGTTTTAGCTGCTGCTGCTGCTGTAGTTATTTTAGGTTGACATTGCGTGTCGCGAACGCTTGGCAAAATTAACCAATACAACGCATTTAGCATGGAATTCAATTACTAGATTTACCTATTATAAAATTAAATTTTTATTATAATACTGAGCATATACTATTGCTAACTTTGCTGCGTGGAGGTCTAATTATTCTCAACTTTAAATTGAGTTTGCAATGTTGCAAATCTGAAGACGTTGGTAAATTATTGAAAACAGACGGTTCGTTTCGAAATGTTGACATGCAATTTTTTGGTATAACCGTTACCATAGCATACTTAGCTCTAGAATATTTGCGGTACTTTTGTACTATTACGTCAAATTCTTACGTTATTTCCACGAATCCTTAAGTTTCAGCATTGTATATTCAGTATTTCAGGAAAAGCTCGGAAGTCATTGAGGTATATTTAAAGTTATCGAAAACGGCCACACAGCTCACTTTTAGCACTAGTTGGTTTCGCTCGAACGTTCGTTAAAACCGTTGAAAATATCAAAAAAAAAAAAAAAAAGGAAAAAGAAAAGGCAGTGTAATAAATATAAATAAAGGTTAATTGTGCAGTTAACGCCAGAGAAATGTATTTCTTGGCAGTGCTTGCGTTTATTGGAAATGCCAAAGGTAAAAGCATTTGGTGAAAATGGCAAAACTTTATACACACACAACCAAGCTATATCCTTGCTGTACTAAAGAGAGTAGCACAGCGAAAAAATATTGTTTTTCCTCAATTAAGGCTGAAAATGCATTCAATTGAAATTGTAAAATATATTAATTTTTGATGGTTTCGGAAAACAATACAACAATTTTCCTTATCTGAAATCAATTTCAATTGCTGTTCTCTTTCTACAATAATTGTAATATGGTCCATGGCCATAGCAGAGTTTCACAATTTATGGGACACGGGGCACACGCATATACATCTACATCTACATCTACACACTCTTGCGCTCATTTTCTCAGCCAGCCAGCAACTCCTGCGAAAAGGGGGTATAATGGTATGGCACTGGGAACAGCAAAGGAAGTGGCGTGCAAAATTTTGCGTTAGTACTGCCCACTCCTCTCTCATAGTCATTCTCTCTCGGGCTCGCTCTGGCCTGCTCTTCGTCAGTCTCTCTGCATGTAATTGTGTGGGTGTTTTTTTTTTTTCGACTGGTATTCAATGTGGTGCTTTTTTGCATGTATGTATTCCCTTTCCATGTATTTGTGTGTGCGTGAGGATTGAAATTGATGTCGTTGTGTGTTTGTATTGCAAAAATTTCACTTGGAAACTCGCCGAGAGAGGCAGCTACATTTTTTCCTGTTTACGGGGGCGTAAAGAGCATACTGTTTGCCATTTTCGTTCGTATGCTTCCTGCCCAGCCGTTTTCACTCGTGTTTTGTAGTTCGCATCGGCTTCGGCAGTGCATGATATTGCAGCTCCCTTGCCAATTTTGCCCCGTATCCATATTTCCGCAGACCGTTTACAGGATATATTTGTTTTTAATTTGAATTTCCTTTTGCTATTTAGCATTTAAATTATGTAGAAAATGAAATGCGTTTGTATTAAATTTCGTTTCTATGATAAATGTTATTGCCATCAGTCTGCGTGAACTTAGGTATCTGGGTGCGTGTGTATATGTATAGAAAACAAGGTTTGTATCTGTGGGAGTGAGTTGCTTGGTGGAGACGAAGAGGCATGAGGGCGCAGCACCTGCTGCATTTTCAATATGCGAGTGGGCGAGAGACGATAGCTGTTAAATGTGAAACAAAGTGAAACTTGGTCAAGTGTGTCAAAATAAAGAATCGTACAGTTGTTCCGATAAGTACACGTAAATGTGTAGGTGCATATATACGTGTTTTGACTTGAAATTCCAATAGAAATCTAATTGAAGGAGTCATACAATTATTGTAATATTCATTTTAATTTAGTACCTTACTAAGCGTTATTACTTATAATTTTTAGCTTTCAAATTTTGTAATGCGAACAAACTTTGATTTCTTTATCCCTAATATGCAAAATTATGTTTTGCAATGAAACAAATAGCGGCAAATACATTAAAATCTCTTATTATGTTAAGGATTATTTACATATTCATCTTTTTTACCAATTTAGATAGCAACGCAGTCAGCTCCAGCCTCATACAGGGCGGCCACTGCAGAGACTATAACGGCAAGCTCTATGAGACTGGCATGCATTATATGCCCGGACCAGACTCTTGTCGACTGTGCATCTGCGACAGCGGGCTCCCCAAAGCTTGTAAAATGGTGCTTTGTGAGGCGTTTAGCAAGTGCAAATCATTTCAAACAGTTGGAAGCGGCAACAATTGCTGCGAGGTAATCTGCCTGGATGATCAGTTCAGCGATGGCAGTACCGACTTTGGAATTTGACTGGTGGCCAGTGGCATCACTGCCACACTGTCATTATCGTTGCTGTTCTTTCTGGTTAATCGCCTGCGACAACGTAAGATGAGAGCACGAGAGAACCGTCAGAATGCGGAGGACCAACGCAGCATAGTTGGAAGCATAGGGTGAGTGTTGAGTGGAATACCTTTTAAGCGAATAACATACAATACAATAATCATTAAAGGTATATTGCCGGCAACATGGGTTATATGGAGGGTAATCTGAGCGCAATAGATTATACGTATGCTGGAGCTACAACGCATTATCCTCTCTGGAAGCCTCCAAGCGGATATTTTCCGAGAGGCGAGG
>JABVZY010000307.1:659807-681183 GCA_020883555.1 Drosophila nannoptera
GTCGTTGAGCAAACGAAGAACGAAAAAAGAAGAAAGAGAATGGACTCAGTTAATTAAATTGCTGGATTATCGAAATCAAATTAATTAAACTTTGCAAATCTCTAAAAAACCCATCTTAAGCAAACAATATATAATATTTCTTTCAGCTGGTAAAGATGAAGGAAAGGGAAACATTTTGTTCAAATGCATCCGTGTCTGCTAAACAGCTAATCTTAACTACCAAGGGGACGACACAGTGCATGTGTTCAATATGTTTGGAGACTAATCCAGCAATTCAAGTCATTAATATCAAATAATCCAGATATTAATTATCCATTTTCAATCATTTACAGAACGCTCAATACATTGATAGAAAGAGGGCACTCTTAAAACTAGAATTCGACCGCGAATAAGCAAGTGTGAACAGAACTACGCTAAATTTAAATAGATATCTTTGGCACAATTATCAAGATTATTATTTTGTATTAGCCAAACGCTATTTTCCATGCATTAAAGTTATTCACAATTATAAATGTTGTATATAAGAATGTCAGTTGTAAGATGATACTGCAAAAATGTAAGCATTTTTGCATTTCTTTATTTTCAAAAATACTCTAAAAATCCAAAATTTGTTTTTAATACAAATGCACAATTCTTCATTTGTTTCATAGTGGAAAAAATATAGAACTGGGATTTAAAATCAGCGTTCTGCCGTCATTAGCAAAAAGCAGGGTTTGTGTGTTAATTTTCGAAAATACGGCACGGAGTATACAATGAGATAGTCATTAGCAATGCAATCAGCCCTTGCAGAACTTAACAACTTGGGTAAATTATGCATTTTGCTTTATGGAATCATTTGATAAATGAACTTTTTAACAATTGCCTATCATCTATTTTGAGTCTTCCACCAAATTCTTATTTTGAAAGGGAATCGAGAATAATTACACTTACCGAGCTTTATTGTAATGTTTCGCTCTAATTCATTTTTAAACCGAACTGTCTGCACTCCAGAAATGGCTTTGACAACCGTAGATTTGCCGTGTGCTACATGACCGATTGTACCAATGTTAATAGTAGCCTGGCGGGAAATAACCTCCGGAGACAGTGGCGTTAAATTGCTTATTTCCTAAAGGGATAACAAAGAATAATTATTAATCCGATGCAAATAAACAACACAAACTATTATACTTTCTCAACACACCCACCCCCACAAGCCTTACAGACACCAGACACATATACATAGATACACATTCGCATTTCTTGGGTACGAGTGTGCGTTCAAAAAGCCGTAAATTTTGAGGTTAGAATCAAGTGTATATTGCATCAGATATTATAGCAACAATTGCAGTTCATCGTTTATATTTGACTCATTTTCAATTACTTTGATACATCATTTTCAAACATATGTCTAGGAACGTAGATTTCGAGAAACCGTAACGAATTTGCCAAAACGTACCAGCTAACGCCACGTGCAGCATTCTTTTGAGGTCGAGTGCACAGCGAAAGACCAACAAAACCGATTTGAATAAATATATTGTTAGATAGAGATGCATATAATAAGAGGAATTGCAATTAGTGCTATCCGCGATATATCCACTATTTCATTTAGAAATGTATTCGTTCTCATTGTTGTTTTTGAGTTCAGCGTCTAAGCGGATGGCAAAGACGCGTACATTGTCATCCACACGAAGTTCCTTTTTGGGCGTACATTTGTGAACACTTACCAAATTGCTTAGGTCCTGCTTTTGTAAATTTGTGTTCACATTGACTTGAGCATCAGCCGTGGCCATGTTTGGAATATTTTAAAAAACCGCTTTCTATATAAAAGTACAAATGAAAAGCCCAACTCGTTTACACCTCGACATTAAATATGGTCCGCGCGTGTTGGAAAGGAACGAAAATATCTTTTAATCTTTACAGTGTTGCTAATCGTTAAAAGCTGTTGTAGCTATATTGGAACTTGATGAACTTATTAATTTGCTTTATTAAATTAATTTATAATGACATTGAATTCGGAGGATAGATTCATATTCACAGAGCAAAGCTATGATAGTGTTTTGGTGCATTAATAATTTAGCTTAATTAAAAATGTTCGAATTTGTGCAGTTTCGCTTGTTCCATGATCAGAGCACAACTCTGGTGTACAGTATTTTTTTGTATGCGATATGCGGTCACTCTCAGCGCAGAATCGCAATCGCGGTGGACGGCGCGCATTAACTGTATTGAATCCGCATCAGCTCAACTGTACTAGATAAACTAATTGCCTTTTACTAAAATACGCCACTCTCATTAAAGCAAAGTGAGCATTATGTCGAGTGTACCAAAGCGACAAAAATTGGATTCTACGGATGGACATACATCTGCCGGCCCCAACGAAGAGGAATCCGAGGCGCTGGAACAAATCGATGCATGTCAAAACGAAATTGATGCATTAAATGAAAAGGCCAGCGAAGAGATACTGAAAGTTGAACAAAAATATAATAAACTTCGGAAACCATGCTACGAAAAACGCAGCGAACTTGTCAAAAGAATCCCCAACTTTTGGGTAACTTCTGTAAGTATATCCATGGATATGTAGCACGATGGGCAGTTCTATATCTGAAACGTGATTTGCATGTTTATACAAATTTATATTTTGCTGTGAAAACATTTTTCGTGGCAATGACGTGCATATAGAGTCACCTTTATCAATTGATTTTGTGTCTACTACATGTGAATGAAAATTTTCTCTATTCAAGGAAATTTTACGTTTGTTCTTTTTCATCTTGGTCTTCTATGCATGCCGCTGCCACCGGTCGCACCGTTCTCTTTTTGTCTGTGTGTACGTGTATACTATGTATGCTGCATGTGAATGCTAATCTATCGATAAATGGCTACATTCAAGCCGCACAAAATAAATAAGTCGGGTTTTAACATTATTTTGCTTAAAACTAAATTCAATTAAACAGTTTGCTAATATACATATGAATGCACGATATAGCTTGAATAATGATATCTTTTGCCAGTGTATTCCGGAAAACGCTTGCAAATTTTTGAGTATCAGCAATTGTATTAATTTTGCAGTTTATTAACCATCCGCAAGTATCTGGAATTTTGGACGAAGAAGAAGAAGAGTGTTTGCATGCGTTAAGCAAACTGGAAGTTGAAGAATTTGAAGATATAAAATCTGGTTACCGAATAATTTTTCACTTTGATGAAAACCCATACTTTGAAAACAAGGTTCTCATTAAAGAATTTCATTTGAACTCGGCGGGTAAGTGTGGATAAAATAATAATTTGTTGGAATATATACTACCGTAAAACTTCTAACTATTTAGCAGCCTCTGAAAATGGTGATTGGCCTTCGTCCACTAGTACGCCTATTAAATGGAAAGAAGGAAAAAATTTACTCAAACAATTGCTCACGAAACCTTATGGCAACAAAAAGAAAAGGAACTCCGATTACAAAACATTCTTTGATTGGTTTTCGGACAACGCCGACCCCGTCAATGACGAGATTGCTGAGCTCATAAAGGATGATCTTTGGCCGAATCCACTGCAGTATTACCTCGTACCTGATATTGAGGTGGAGCCTGAAGAAGAAGATGATAATGAAGACAACGAAGAAGAAGCGTTTGAAGATGAAGACGGTGAAGATGAGGGTGATGAAGAGCTCGAGGATGAAGGTATGTTTGTCGAAGGTAATATTTTAAAGTCATTTAATTTTGTTTTTTCTTTCCAGATGACAAATAAAATCCTCAGTCAATAATATGTTATTGAAATTTTAATTTCCCAATTGATTTCCCAATGTGCTAACCACTTATACTATTAATTTCTGTATGGTTATTTTAGAACGAAATTCCAAGGCGTCCCCATTATTTATAATGCTACGTGACCATTGCAAATACAATTTTAAGACAGTTTTACAGTTACGTTTTAAGTAAGAACACAACGTATTTCCGAAAACCCCATCTAAAAGAATACGAACGTTTTTTAAAATAGAAATAAAACTTGAATCTTTAAATGATTTAATTTTTTAAGCATGCTATTGTTGTTTCCATTGTAGTTATCGAAAAAACATTTGCAGCCCTGGCAGGAAATAGTATGTGGTAACTCTGCCATTGCCTAGTTGAATCAACCCTGTGCGCCGCAGCTGTGAGTTTTAGGTGAAAATTTTGTGCAAGGAATAAGCTATGGCCTCTATTAACAAGTTAGCACTTTTGGTATGTTTTTTCTAAATATATATAAAATGCAGTAATTAAACTGTGAAATGTTAAACTGTGTGAAATGTTAACGGATGTTGATTCCTCAAATTGGGGCCGAAACAATTATCTAACGTGGAATAGTTGGTTATGTAATTTTGAGATTAACCAATATGCAGAATAATTCTGTTATAGTTGAATATAGTACTAATGTATAATAATGGCATTTGGCATGCTTGTAGAGCCGCACACTCAGCTCCGCTGCTTCGCAGCAGGTGGTGAGACCACCAATCCAATTGTTCGGACTGGAGGGCCGATATGCCACCGCCCTGTATTCGGCTGCCACCAAATTGAGCCAATTAGATCAGGTGGAGAAGGATCTGACCGCTTTGCAGTCAACCATTAAATCTGATAAAAAGCTCCGCGAGCAAGTAACCAGCCCCATCATCAATAAGAAAGTTATGGCAACCGCACTGAAAGATGCGGCTGCCAAATTGAATTTCGCCCCAGCGACAGCCAATTTGTTGGGCCTTTTGGCTGACAACGGACGCCTGAAAAAATTGGATACGGTCATTACTGCATTCAAGACCATAATGGCAGCTCATCGTGGTGAGGTAGTATGTGAAGTGGTCACAGCCAAACCTCTAGATGCTAGCCAGAATAAGCAGTTGGAGGGAGCTCTGAAAGTAAGATCTACATATTAATTTTATAGCATTTTGCAATAAACATATTTGCATTGCTTTTCAGTCTTTCCTGAAGCCCAACCAGTCTCTGAAGATAACTTCTCGTGTGGATCCCAGCATCATTGGCGGTCTAATTGTCTCTATTGGTGACAAATATGTCGACATGAGTATTGCTACTAAAGTGAAACTTTACACAGACGTCATTCAATCCGCTGCTTAAGCTCAAGGATATATAATTGATTTCGCCTGGCGTTCAATAGCGAATAAAGTTCAATACGGTAACCCGAAACGTGTTCAGCTTATATTATTTATTTACATTGTATTTACTTTTTGTTTATTAATGGCAGTCATAATTTTCAAGATGATAAGAGATATAAGGTTTCTTGCGGCAGTTTCAAATAGAAAATATTCCGTTAGATATACCAGAGCTATTTAACTCTTGCTGGATGGATGTTGTGGTTGTGATTCATGATTCTCAATACACTAACCCCTTCCGCTATTATCTAGGTGACTAAAATCGGAATATAAATCATCCATTTTTTGCTCATGGTCAAATACCAAGGGTTTTGACGATTGACCAAGTCTTCAAGTACGCAAATACGTTGCTGCAGCTGCTTGATTATACCGCCCATTCGAAAATGCATTTGGCATTTACATTCTGTATTACAACCTTTTATATGACGCTCTTCTAATTTGTCTTGAGAACCTGAGCTGTCATTTCCAACACCTCCTCGACCAAGACCTAGAAGTAATACATCAGTGCTGTCAGAACTGGCAATATCCTTGAAGTCTTCATTTTTGTTGGGCAGCTTTTGATGCTCCTCGTCCTTCTGTGTGTGTGTACCAAGAACCGTTACTTCACTGTCCTTAATGTCAGAAAAATTTGTGCCGGAAACTTCAATAATAGTTGATTCTCGAACTAGGATTTTTTCGTCAAAATGATCATTATCTTGGCCTTGAAATTCTTGTCAGTAACAGCTTGCGCAGCATCCAGGATCAGCACTTGAAGCGTAGATTTTTCCAAAGGAGTTGCACATGACGTATCAATTAATTTACCTTTCTCAATCTGTTTATCCTTAATAAGCGAAGCTTGCTTCTCAGCACATTCCACAAACTGAGGTATATGCTCAATACATACGCAAAAGAATTTTTCTATACTTTCCACGGATGGTTGGTCAGCGGCCATGCTTCGTTGCCAGATGCGCGCCTCATTCCTGTTCTTGGGATAGTGGTAAGCAATATCTTTGTTCTCTTTTGTGGCTACCTTGCCGCATACAATACAACGATGGCTCATTGGGATTGTCTAATTTACACGTACAAATATTCGAAATATCCGAAATATGGATATATATGACAATTTTTGCCCGGTTTTATTTGAGTATGCTGCTATCCTAGATGATTTGAAAACTATATTTTTGCTTTCTCAATCATTCTTGATGGGGTCGCATTCTGTTGTGCATTTTTTGGTGTTCGCTAGAAGTTGGTTAAGCTTTTCTTGAATGGACAGCTGGATTTCCTGCTGTTTTGCTAATAAGCACTCAAGCTCATCTAAACCCGTTACTGGCAGATTCTCTGATTTTTTTTCTTCCATGCAACTCTCGATCCCTTGATTGCAAATACACTGTTTTTCTGGAGCTATTCCCATCACTAAGACTGCTGTTAACTCAGCATTTTCATTGCAGTAATATTGATTTTGGTCATATGGCTGGCAAATGGTATAATTGGGCTCATCAATGTCTGGAAAGATGGCTCTTTCCATAGTAAAGTCCCTCTCCAGTACACAAATTTGCGATATATCTGAGGATTTCTGTGTTAGATTCCTATTGTAATAGGAAGGTAATATTGAGCCACCCATAATGAGTACGTTGACAGGTGGTTCTTGTTCATGAGCGTTGGAGCACGGTGAGGCTAATGATTCGCATGCATGCAAAGGATTTGGTTGTGGTTCATTCTGGTTCAATGCTTTAAATATAGCCTGTGCTGAAAGACCAGAACCTTTTCTGATGCTTATCGAATGATTTGTACTCGGTGCCGGGTGATCAACAGTTTTTCTTTGTGATTTATCCACCTGTACTGATGAAATCTGTGCCGCATTTCCAGAAGGATTGTCATAACCAGACGGTGATCTTAAATCGGTTTGATATTCAACCGTGTTCCTTTTGTAATCTTCAGGGAAGAAATGCTTGCGAATACTTGCGAAATTCGGTTCGATTCTTTTCTTCTGTGAACCATTGATGTGCTTATTACAAACGCAACAGTGATTCATCAATACATCAATAGGCACAAAGATTCCAAGCATATTTCGCCATTTAAGACCTTGTTTCTCATTTTGTGGATAGGTGAATGTCGATGTCGGCGCTTGCCCACAAACCACACAACGACGCTCCATTGCCGAGGGTCAAGAGCTGAATTTTAGGATCTGATAAAAGGTAAAATTTTGATTTTATAATATTGGACCACTTGATTACAAACAATTATTCAATTCAGGCGAATGTTGAAAATAGATTACCTAAGTTCTGTATCTTTATGTACAATTGATACCCCTGTCCATTTGGACTTATTAAATAAATAGTATGCACAATTTATGTGTGCCACTTAATTTATTTATATATTAAGCAGATCAAGCAGACTTTTTAAATTGTGTAGAGGAAAGCTGCCAACTGGCGACAAAGGAAGATTCAAACAGCTTCTGATCTATACAGCGAAAAGCGCGCCCGCAGGCGATTGCAACGATATCGATAACAAAACGTCCATCAACAGTGATGACTCTTGAGAACAATAACATTCGTAATCGTGCCATTCGGCTTAGCAGTTCGTTTGACGCCTGTGTATCAGAATTTCGTGGCTGTTTTATTTTAAAAATTTGCGACGCATTGACAACGAACTCAAGATCCCGTGCAGGCGATCCAATTTTAGATTATTTACTTTTCATGGCTGAAACATAATAAAGAAAAGATGAGTTTAACTGATGTAGACATGATTACAAATAACACCAACTGGCAAGCAGAGAATCGTGGCGACGATGAAAAAGTATTGGCCATAATTGTACTAGGTTTTGGCAGCTTATTGTGTGGTATGCTGCCCGCCATTATATCTGAACGTAATAGACTCCGGTTTCCCCTGACGACCTCTTTGTTGCTGTGTTTCGGTGCTGGTATTCTGCTTGCCACAGCGCTCGTTCACATTTTGCCAGAGGTAACATTTGAAAGAATTTGTTAACCCTTGATATGAGCATTTCAATAATTTTTATATATGCAACAAATGTTTAAATCAATATATAGGTGCGCGAACAATTGAACTCGAAGTTTGCGGAGGTGGCCATGTGTGCCGGATTCTTTATTATTTATTTCATAGACGAGTTTATACATTTTTTCTTTGGAGAGGCCATTCAGCATACGCATGCGGCGAGCACATCAGCGAACGTTGCAAGACAAAGTCAGGCCTATGGAGCAAACGATGAACGGGCACCGTTAATCGGAGCACAGACAACAACGTCTTCGATTTCCGCCAATCATAGTCATCGACACAGTAATCGCGAAGAAAAGTATTTCCAGTATATTTATTGTATTCATATATTCTTTAACCGCCTATTCTCCCAGCGGTCATGATCACATTGATCATGCCGGTTATAATGTCGCTGGCGGCTGTGATGATGCTAGTGTTGAGGATGCAAATGCCCGAATTTGCCATACAAGTCACACTGAACCCTGTGAACAATCCATGACCGGGACATTGGGACTTTTTGTGGCTTTATCTTTGCACTCAGCCATTGAGGGTTTGGCAATTGGAGTCCAGAACTCGCCCACGAAGGTATGCATTTGCCTTGACATAATTTATTTTATGTTTGCAGCTAATCATATTGAGTTAGTGAGCAGCGCTTTTTAAATATTTATTTAGATAAGAGAATCATTTGTAAATATTGTTACTGTGTCTGTTCTCGGTAAGGTGCTTTTTCTCCTCGGCGCTGTTGCATGTCACAAATTTGTGATGGCCTTTTGTCTGGGTCTAGAAATACGCTCGAACTCACGTTCGAACTTTCGATCGCATTTCATTGCCATTGGGGTGTTTGCACTGGGTGCCGTTTGTGGCATTGGTGCAGGAATGGTTATCGTGGACATTCCCGCCACGTGGTCTCAAAAAACGCTTCCTATAATCCAAGCGCTCGCTGGCGGCACTCTCTTCTACGTGACTGTGTGCGAAGTTGTACCAAGGGAGAAAGCGCGCTGGCATTCTAATTCCAATCGTCGCTGGGCAGGATTTGCACAATTCACGGCAGTCTTTGTGGGCTTTGCGACTATGTCTATAATCAATTTTTATCTCTCGGGTACGTCATGCTCAAATTATCAGCTTTTAGTTGTTGCGCATCTATTATTTACATTTCAGACGACTGATAATCTCAATAGACATTGACCTCATTTTAAATAGCAAATATAGCAGAAATGTTTGTAAGTGTTGTAATTATGGAACGTATTTGTCTAGTGTATTTTATGTTTTGAAGACCAGAAATGTCTAAAAAAAAGTAAAAAACAACGATTTTTACATGTATTGTTTTAGCACTTTTGTGAGACTGTGATTTTACTTACGCGAAAATAAAAAACAAGAGCTTTTCTTTATATCTACATTTATATTTTTGTATCTTTCTCCAAAGTATCTATGCTTTGTTAATCTTAAATATAATGTTCATCAAAAAAATGTTTTCAAATTGTGTTTTTTTGATTTGTATTACTAGGTATACATTTATCAATTGTAAAACATCTTCATTCTAAGCAAGTTAATGCATACACATTTCTTTCGACTTTATAATTTTGTTTTAAACCACTTAAAACAACATCGATATAACTACGTATTTATATGTGTATGTAATAATATTTTCAAGAAGTATATTTATATATGCATAGACATAAATACACTCATATCTGCGTTTATATTTAAAGTTTAATTGTTGGTGGTAAAACATTGGGTGATCTTTCATACGCCACATGCAAGACTCGAGGTTTTGTTGCATTATGCTTGACATATACGTAAATATATAATTTGCGGGAATCCAGTATAATTACATGTAGTTTCATTGTGATAATTTTTCAAAACAGTTTTTAATTTACAATCGAAACCGAAAATTCTTTCGGGCTAAATATTGATTCATTATTTGCACATTTATACATAAATATATTTTTATTTATGCATGTACCAAAATTACCATGCTGATTCGACTTCTTTTAATTGCTTGAATTGTAGCACTGGCAATCGGAAACGAACTTAAAACATAAATAAATCTAGTAATTAGAGCTGCTCCTTCGCCGTGGCACTAACTCCATTTTCATCCTCATTGTCATCATCGTCGTCCGCCCACTCTTTCATGAGACTCTTCAATTTCTCTTGAGTTCCTGTCAGAGTCTGATCCTTTCCATCGACATCCATTACGTCGCTGGTGTTTGGTTTCTCTTCCGTATTTTCTGATCCCTCTAATACCGTCGTCGTGGTCTGCATGCTTGTTGTTGTTGGCGCTATTGTTGACGTTGAGTCTTCGGTCTTCTTCTCGTTATTGATTTCAGTTATCTTCTCTTCGGTCTCATCAACCTTAGCGACATCTGAATGTATAACTTCTGTTGCTTCTATCGCTGAAAGCTGCGGCACCTCCGCTGAATCCTCTACTTGCTCCATTGTATCTAAATTAGGAGCCTCCGCTTCAGCAATCAATTCATCAATCAACACTTTCCGAATAGTTTCCGCTTCGAGATTGACATCATCGATCCCAGCGGACGCGCTCGATTCTGCACTGTTCTCTCCTGTCGAGCTTGCATTGATTTCAGCAGTTGGTTCAGTATGTCCTATTCCTTCAGCTACCACTGTCGTTGGTACATCTTCCTTTATGAATTCATCTTGTAATTCACGTTCGGTTTCCTTTTTAACATTGTTTTCGTCTTTATTAGATGTCTGAGGATCATCTTCAGATTTTTCCATGCCCTCTGGTTCATTTTGACTTATTTCTTTTGTGCTGGGTGTAGGTGCTGCGGCTGTCGCTTCTTTGCCAATGGCTTCTGTCTCTTCACCACCGCCCTTATGCAAGCTCTCTAGTGCCAAGTCTATGTCGTCCTCCGGTTCGGCTCCTTCTTCTCCACCTGTTTCATCTGAAGCGTTTGCAACAGTTGGAGGTTGCTTTACAGTGGCCATTTCAGATTGCGCAACCGCTGTTAACTCTACGGTAGCGGGTTTATCGTATGTGTCGTCGTCCTCCTCATTTTCATCTTCGGTCCAATCTCCTGTTAGTTCCTTAAGCTTTTCGCTAATGTCATCGCGTCCTTTTTCTGCCTTTGGCTGTAATTGAAAAAATGCATCATTATAATATGCTTACACAACTTGCTATTCAATTAACTTACTTCTTTGCTATTCTGATCTGTTTCCAGATCGTGTTTTGATATTAGATTCTCAGCCCATTCAAGATTATCAATCGACTCCTTGCTCTCATCAGCAGCTTCGCTTTTTTTGCTGCTACTCTCTACAGATCCGGTGGCGGCTAGCTCACTATAAATTTGACTGTCGTCGTATTCCTCTTCAGTGCCCGCTAATGACTTCGCGTCCCCTTCTTGCTTGGCATCGATTTCTGGTTCACTTAGTACCATGACAACCCCACCGGTGGTGGCACCGGCCTGTTGCTGGTTTAGTTGTGATAATATTTCCTTGCGCTGTTCCTCAGTGAGCTCTACCTCATTGCCATCGGCGCCAACAAACTTGACCTCCTGCTCTTCAGTTGGGGATTGCATAAGTTGTTCCTCTTCAGTATCCGGTTCTGTTATGCCCTCTTCTTGGTCATCATGAGACTGCTGCTTTACAATGGCACTGGTCGCTGGCAAGCTAATGTCGGAGAGAATACGAACTTTTTCCTCTTGCATTGGTTCCTCTTCCATTTCTTCTTCCTCTTGATCTTCTTCCTCCATCTGTTCGTCTTCGTCCTGCGATCCCAAATACTCATCATCAGTTTCATCAATGATGCCATCCTCAAGCGCCTGAGTCTTATGATAACTCTTCATATGCCGGTACAATTGCAGTTCTTGTGCAAACACTTTGTTACAGTAGATACATTGCTGTTTATTCTCATCAGTGTGAGCCTCATTTATGTGCTGCTCCAGGTCATTCTTGGTCAAGTACGTTTGGTTGCAGAGGGCACACTCGGCAAAGTTGTAGAGCAGCGATTTTATCTGATGCTCCGTATACATGTGGAAATGCAATTCCCGATTGTTCGGTGACCGCCAACCACAGTGCTCACACAACGCCGGATCGATCGTCTCTTTGTGGCTATTGATCAAATGCCGACGGAAACCACGATATGATGGAATGCTTATGGGTCGTCCGTTAACGCCACAACGCAGGCACAGCCAGGGACCTGGTCATAGATAAGAAGTGGTAAGGATGATAGATTTTTATTGTAAAAAAACAAAAGAGGTAGTTTTATCAAACCTGTGGTGTTCTCAGCGCCGAGTGCAATTAAAGCGTGCATCGTCTTGCTATCGATGCGTCGTTTTTGTGCCGCAGCAGTCGTTGTCACAGATGCTGAAGTTGTTGCCTGTGTGGATCCATCCGCTGCAGATGCAGTTTGAGCTGTTGTTTTCTGAATTGATTTTTGTTGAGTGGTTATCATAGGCTTATCTGGCTTAAATGAAACATGTAACTTCTTGTGTGGCGAAGTAGGGCCAGCTGATGAGCCGGATGCGACTGTTGCCGGAGATGAGCGTTTAACAGTGGTACTTGCTTTTTCGACTGGATCGTTGGGCATTATTTTCAGTTTGATGTTCTTGTGTCCCTTTACAATGTGCGGATATTGACGGAGTACCTCGGCTATTATTTTGGTATGGTTCAGTTTTGTATTAGAGGAATCCTTCACAATAATTGTAGGTGTTTGACTGGGTGAGTCCTGCTTTAGTATTATGGTTGTTTTACCATGCTCCATTTGTGTCTGCGTGCCCGACTGTTCAACATGTTGATGTGTTTGTTGCTGTTGTTTGGATGTTGATGGCTGTGGCGGTATATCATCGTCATCATCGTCACCGGTGTGCACATCATCGTACAACATCATACTATCATATTCTGGGTCGCCATGATCACCATACTCCGCGGCAATTTGTTTACGCATACGTTGTTGTTCAGCAAATTCTTTGACTTCTTCCAAACTTGGTTTCTTTGACGGTGGCGACAGAAGACTTGTCTGCGCCGGCCTCTTATTGTTATTGTAACCTTTTCGGAGTTGTTCAAACGGAGAGGTGGGCTCTTGCTTAGCATAACTACTAGTGGAGGACGACTCGACATATTGTGTCCGATTTCCACCGGAACGCAATATTGCAGGTGTATTTATTCCACGAGGTTGTGCATTCGTACGAACTATGCTACTGTTGCCTTGACTGGTTCCAATCCGATTTTGTTGTGTTGATATAGACACACGTTGCTGTGTTGCCGCAGTATTGCTGGTAGGAATCATAGGGCGACGCCGAATACCTTTCGGACTTGGGGGCTTTCAAAAGGAAAGTAATTATTATTTAACGGGTAAAGTAATTAAAAGCTAGAAGTCTTACTCTTTGTTGCCGATTTACATTCTCCATAGTGCGACGATGAGCCTCCAGTAGCTTCAGCAGGACCGTCATGTTCATCTCTTTGGCGGTTCGCAAAAGTTTCCCATACATTTTCAACTCAAATTCTAGAGTACCCGTATACATGAAGTTTACGATGGGCACTACTACGTCTGCTTGAAATTCTGCCGGCATTATAAGCGCGTCGTCAATTATGTCACATGTTTGCTCCAGGACATTGAAGTAATCGGTGCAAGCGCTTAATACTAGGCGATGCACTTTCAACTGTGAATTATCACGAAACTGCAGCGTCAAGTCGCAATAGTCTGTTTTGTTGAAAAAATTCTGGAGCTTCTGGAGAAAGAAGACACCCCAATTGTCAACTTTAACGGATTTCACTTCACCCATATTGTAGCTAACACTTTATATTAGTTCAATGCTTTATTTTTTAAACGCGGCCTCCCCGTCGCGATGTCGTCGGCGTCTTAGCTGTCGTTGTTTGGCTTTTCTAGCGTGCGGCTGGCGCAACTGTACTCCGGTGGGGGCAGGAAAACACAATTTAGGACACGAACGCAGCGTAAATACGCAACATGAAATACAAAAATTATAGTAAAGGCAAAATTAATAATAGTGACAATTTTTTGGTGTTGCTTTCATAAACTAAACCGACACGGAAGTCGATTGATTTTCAACAAACACTAACTGTCAATAGCGCGGCAACGCAGCTCGACATGTATATGTGTGTGTGTGAATGCTAGAGATGAGCCCGTGTCAATTAAGTACGATTGTAAAACTTTTAACAATTTCACTTTGTATTTTCTATGATCATTGCCTATTATTAAAAGTATAAGTACATTTCACTATATATTTGGAACTGTGAATGAGAAACATGGTGTTTAACATCAATAGTATTTATGCCAATCCGTTTTTTTTACCAAAAGAAGTCACGCTATCAACTTTAGTATGTGTGCCACATATATATGTATATGTTTGTAATTTGTATAAAAACGCACTGCATATGCATATCGTAGTATTGCGAACTTCTGTCATTACCTAAACAACATTATTACTGAAAAGAAGTATTTGCATATTGGTGTTCAACACATTGGCGGTACATTCAGTTTATTTTTCACACACAAAACGTTTATTTGCAGACACAATCGTTATCGCAAAGTTCTGCTATATCATCATTATGTGCATTGTTCTATGCAATTCAATTTTAATAAGAGCAATGAATTTGAAGAATATTTAATAAAATTTACGCATTTACATACATTATTTTTTTATTGCACACTATTTTTACCGGACAAATTCGTAAATTTTTCCGTGAAACAAAAAAGATGGCGTCAGAGTGACCTTATTGAAAATCCTTAATTTATAACTCGCCACCGCCACAATCACGATGGTTCCTAAAATCGATTTTATATCTTACTTGGATGAGCAAATATTCACATCTGTTAAGAATATTTTATTCAACTATGAGTAATTTGACCCTATATTATGTACATAATTATACACAAAGCTGTAAATAATAGGAGCGCTAAAAGAAGAAATGCGGATTCTCTATCGAAATCGATAACAGTTTGCTGTTAGCGAGACAATTAAAAATATATGTTCATATTAAGGTTCTCATAAATGAGTTCGCGAAATAGAAGTAAATCCAAGCGTGTTCCTGGAGTGAGGTCGTATCGCAATGTTAAATCGAAACACAACTGCGAGCGCACCTTTGCTGAACAGGCAAACGAACTATCCAATTCCAATGCGTGTGATAGCGGCAGCATTGATTCGGAGTCGTCAGATGATAATTTAGAGGAGCTAGGACGTCCACCGAGTTTCACAGTAGCTATGTGGGACTTAAATCACTGTGACCCAAAAAAGTGTTCTGGCAGAAAACTTGAACGTCTTGGCCTTATATCAAATTTGCGTTTGGGTCAAAAGTTTCCAGGACTCGTGCTGTCGCCAGTCGGTCAGTTATGTGTCAGCCCACAGGATCGTGAAATTGTGTCTACTTCGGGAGTGGCAGTTATAGACTGTTCATGGGCCAAAATAGATGAGACGCCCTTCAATAGAATGCGTAGTCGACATCCGCGTTTGCTGCCATTCTTGGTGGCTGCAAATCCAATTAATTATGGCAAGCCTTGCAAGCTAAGCTGCGTCGAAGCAATCGCAGCAACTCTCTATATTTGCGGGTTTTCTGAAGAAGCGCGTTGGTTCATGGGCAAATTTTCTTGGGGTCACGCATTTCTCGAGCTCAACGATAAGCTGATAAATGCATATGCTGCATGCAAAAGCAGCGATGAAATTCTAAAAGTTCAAAATGAATACCTGGAGGAGGAGCAAAAGGAGCGTAATAAGCCCAGAGACTTAAAGGAATTCTATCCTACAAGCAGCAGTAGCAGTAGTGAGGAAGAACATGGCAACGATGAAAACAGCTAAAATGAATTACTATTTGCAATTGCTCCATACGGTTTATTTCTTCGTACGAATTCCGAAGGGGTTGATTATATAGTAGTAACAATTAAATTGAAATTGGAAGGTGCAACACATTGTTTGATTGGTTTACTGCATGTATTTAGTTAGTTAAGCTTAAGCTACTGTGCATTACGCACATATTCAGGGTCGACATTGATAAAATTTGTCATGCTAAAATACATGGCACTATTTTTTACCAGAAACTTGAGAAAGTCATGTAAATGTGCCAACAGCGTTTGCATAGCCGGTTGATCTAACGCTGAGTAGCTCAACATCGATCCCAGACGCACAAACAGGCGCAACAAATGAAACGAGCCGTATAGCTCAGATAGCGGAGTATCTGGATACTTTTGCATTATATCTGCATACTGCGTACGCTCGAACTTATAAAGGAGTTGCGAGCCAAGCATTACATTGAAATACTCGATAATGCCATCGAGCACATCATTGATGGCTACCTCTTTGCTAGCACTGGTTGACTTCACAGACTTTTTGTGCGCCAAATACTGATCTGCTATCTGTTGTACTGTTACCTTTGCTGGTAGCTCCAAAAGCTTATGCTCTCGCACTATCGCATACCAGTCGTCTGTTAAATAATGCTTCAGTTCATCTGGAATTTTTATTTTCACCTCCAGTTTTGCTGTATACGTCTCCTCGCTTTCCACACAGGGCGCATCTGCACTAGATAACGCTGCAATTGCAGTTGAAGCAGCAGTTCCTGCTGCTGTTGCTGGCGGCTGTGACGGTTGAGCTGGCGTAGTATCCGTTCCGTTTCCTGTTGAAGGGATTCGCTGCTCGCTATTTTGGGAGCTCTTTCGTTTAGTTTTAGGTGGTGCTGACGTAGCGAGTTCATCCTCTGTATTGTCTGTAGTTGGCGCATCGTCTTTTTTCTCACAGGGAGTATTGGGACGTGCCGTAGCCGACTGTGTGGATTTACGATTACTTCGACTAGTTGTGATTGTGCTGTTATTGTTGCTCGGTGTACTATTAATGCTCGTACTGCTATCGTTTTTAGTTTTAGCTGCGAAAGGTGTATTGGTGTTGCTAGTGCTGACACCAGTTGATGGCTGAGATGAGCCTCCATCTTTGGAGGGCGTTGACGCACGAGATTCATTGCCAACATGCTCCACTTTCTTGGCTTTTGCGCTACCTTAACATGGAGGGAGAGCCATAGCATTATTAGGAATGTATTTAATATAATTTGAGACGAATATACCTTTTTTGTTATCCTTCTTTGAGCGCTCACCGCACAATCGTGCGAGTTCCTTTTGGCGCTTAACGTTTTCGTCATTGTATTTTAACACACGACTTTCTGGCACCCATTCGTCCCAACTGTGTTAAAAAATAAAATATTTATATAACTATGGATTACTTGAAAAACGTTGTATAGCAAGTGCAACTACTTTTTGCTCCAGCCCGCATAGTGTATATAATATTCAACCGGCGAACTCTCCGGTTTTGTTTTGAGTACTTTGGCTTCGTAGATCAGCGGGCCGTGAAAGCAAAGAACGCGCTCCCCTACAAAAGGATTGTATTAATGAAATACACTCTTCGATTATGCGTACAAGAGTCACCATCGGCAAATAATGTTGACGAGTCGGATGGAGTCCAGTTGTCCATTTTTACTTGCTTAACTTCTCCCATTGTTTTTATTAAAAATATATGCAGAAGCGACGCAGTTGATTCAAGCGAGTTGGCAGCCCACGCAGATTTACCCAAATCCTTTGCCGATTAATCAGGGTTGCCTAACTTTTTTACCAAGTTTTGATATTGCAAGGCAATAGTAAGATATTGTTTATTTACAAAAATAAATGAAGTCTAATTTCTACATCACATCAATTTATTTCATATTTACTGTTTAGCCACAGAAGACTTTGATGAAGCTGTCAGTCCCTCCTCTTCCCAAGGGCGGGGACCGCGCTTATTTGACCAATTGTCAATGTCGATTTTTTTTACCTTATCATATTCTGTTTCAAGAGTGACTTCTTGTCGTTTCTTCATGCTTACGCCGTACTTCTTCATCTCTTCTGGTGAGACCGGTTGTTTTTTAGCGTACTGATATCTAGACACAATAAATACAATCGTTAAGTGTGAATTAAAAGTGTGGTTATTCTACCTTACCTTAAATTCGAAAACTGCTGCAATCCAAACGAGCCGGATACAATCATAACCAGAAAGGGGATACCATATTTAAACGACTTTTGCTTCGCGTAGTAATTTAGTCTTTGGGTAAATGACATATTTGCCTGTTTGTTATGAAAGAACAAAATAACATCTGGCCAGGGATGGAAATATTCTTCACAATGGTGTGATTGCTGTAATCGATACATCGGTTTTATTGGCGATATACGAGGCGGTATTTTTATTCAATTTAAATGTGAAGATTTTGCAATGAACAAAGCATTCTAGAATTATGTAAAAAATCAATAGATGACGCAAATTTGTGTGTACAAATTGAGTTCATTTAAAATTTGTTTTTATCCTTGTTGGGTTAATTGCCATTGGGTTGATTGGGTTAATTGCCAAATTTCTGAACAAGATGCGAGAAATTTCTTAGCTGCAATGGTTTTCCGGCTAATAATAAATTACATGTTCGAACTATTTTCTTTTTTTTTTACCTACTATTTAGCGTTAAGTTCAAGGTCTTGCACACGGGCTGCTGACATATACGTATTTTTCTTAAATAATTGAAAGGTTCGTTGCATTAAGAGCGCCAAAAAGTTTCTCACAATCACACCACGATATTTGATATGAAGCAAATGCGTTGTCTGTGGTTCACCTTGACCGTTATGCAGCGGCCAAGCAAGGCAAGTGACTCGTCGCAAAGATTTCCTTTTAGTACCAAAGCCTAACCAGTTCGTTCTCAAGCTCAAATCGTTCACAAGGAGCAACTAATGCTCAACTATCAACATGCGCTATCGCAGCATAGACATCGACGACGCACCACATCGACGATTGAGTCATCAACTTCGCTGGCGCACGGCGGGACGTCGACAGCTGGTCTCCATTGAGACCGGGTTGGTCCGCTGGGTCGTCCGTCGATACCCCTATTTATCGATCATCTAAACTATTAGATTTCATATGCTTGGAGTCGTCTAGGTCGCGAAACGAAGTTTCCATAATTTTCATTCAATTTTCACCAAATATGGTTGCAATGTGCTAACAGCATTTTGTGCTTGTTTAAGCCAATTGCTGAAAACCCGAGCTTGTACATACGTGTAAATATATACGTGTACAATACAAATATATGAATATATACCCGTCTTTGTTTACCAGTACATATTGGAATTATGAAAAATCCGTTTAATGTTCTTCTAGTTACATGTGTTTTCCGTTGGCCATGATTATTGTTTTCATATTTAGCAAGTTGTCTGAACAATTGGGCCATCACAATGTTATCGTTCGATTCATGGGATTTGAAAATATAGAAGTTTTCCATTTGGTTCTGCTTTTAAAACCAATACTTTTGAAAAACTTTTATTAATAAAGGAAACAAAAGAAAGTTTAACAACTATTTAAATAATATAATAAAGGAACTAAAAAGCTTTCAGAAACAAAGGAAGCAAATAATACAAATTTGGTATGGTTTTCATATTAATAAATATACTTACATAATAAATTGATTAATTTTGTCATGTGTAATTTGTAATTAAAGATCTGAGGGAGATAGATCTCAAAGAATGGATTAATTTGCAGAGATAATGCTGCTTTATGAAAAATTTAATAGTTGGTATAAAACACATTCTGGAGAAAGCTTGTAAGAGTTGTTTTTCTATAATTATGCTCATAGCAATTATGCTCAATGTATTAACTAAAAATACATTGTTCATTTTCATGCAGATACGAGGAGAATTTGTATGGGAAATCTATAAAAAAAATTCGCGTATATATCTATATATGTGAGGCATGATTTCGTTTTTTGCCATATCAATAACTGAAATTTAAAAATAGCTGCTAAAATATCAAAAGAGCACGTAAACAAGCATATATGCAGAATACAGACGCGCACACATGCATACGCACGGAGAAAATAGTGGCACATTTAGCTTTAAATATACTGGGAAATTTTGAGATTATTAAAATTCTTTGGCGCCTACAACACACATAAAGGAACAGGTGAAAGAGAACAGTGAGAGAGCTTCGCTTCAAGAGAGTCTAGTTCGTGCCTCTTGCTCCTTTGTATGTGCGTTGTTGTTGTTATTTTTGGTTCTTTTGCTCGTGCTTATGCTTAAACCAAATGTGCTCGTAAATTGAGAGCCGTCGTCTGTGGCGGCAAATTCAGTTACAATATAAAAATTTGAGCGCCCTGCGATTTATGTTGAGCATGCAAAACGCATGCCAGCTGCTGAGCGAGCAACGCTCTGCTCGCCGTCAGCTTTTCGCTGCCTCGCAGTTCAGCGTTTGCTGTCCGCTTTTCGCCGCTCGCAGCTCGCTGCTTTGCCCAAATTCATCTCTGCTTACTCTCGCGCTCACACACACGCTCACTTATGCACACAGACGGCGCACGCACACAGTTGCAAACAGCTCGAAATCGAAAAACAGCGGGCATCGAACGTCTGTATTGAATAAATATTTTCAGTTGAACATCACAATCCGTTCAAGTCGCGGATAACTCCGAATAAAAGTTTTGTAAGTAAAAGGAAACAAGAATAAATTTGTAAATCGTTCAATTATGTTGCCAAGTACAATTTTTTAATAATTCCTCGATTGTGGTGCATTAAACTTTTCAATTCGAAAGATGAAAAGAAGACAAGTGGAAAGAGTTTTGTTCAAAAACTTAACATTCAAAAAAGGATATTCTTTATAGCGTATTGCATAATCAAACAAAACATTCAAAATAACACAAACTGCTACTAACAAACAGTGCTGTGCAAAGACCGCAAAAAATTGGCTCGATTATTTAAAATATTCCGAAACCCCGAATTGAGGTTAAGCAACTTTGTCAAACAGTTTTCAAAATGGTAACAGAAATCAAGAAAAAGCCAATGTCTTTGTCTTAACCGCAAGCTGGCTTCTCGGATTTCCATTAAGCACATGCATTAGATATCTAGATGAACTTCAAAGCTGATCGAATAGGTTTTGCGAACGTAAAATATTCCACAAAAAGCAGTCACAAATTTAATTGAGATAGGTCGTTGTCTCTAATCGAAATTTAGTTGATAAATTAAATGCAAATGTATGATGAAACATTTTTCATTTAAGTACCCGAAAATATCTATGATATATTTTGAATTCTCGGGATTCTAGGAGAACGCTACTCTGTGTTGAAATTTGATACAGAACCGGAATAGTCTGCGTTCGAATCAGTCTAAAGGCAATCATCGGCAAAGTGTTCGGAATATGGTCGAAAAGCTTTTGTATTAAGTAATATCCATTCTTGTGGGCATTGGGAAATATTCAACAGATGCCAGTTTATTTTTAGGATCGCAGAGAGCTACAGATACAGCTGCAGAAATAGAGCGAGAGATAGAGAAAGGGAAAGAAAGATGGAAGTGGGAAGGGG
>JABVZY010000307.1:684167-696240 GCA_020883555.1 Drosophila nannoptera
TTCCTAAAAAAATCTGATATGCAAAGATACTATTTCATGTGGAGTAATCAAAATCGAAGAACCTTTCAAAATTGTGACTCTCTCAAAGCAAAACATTCACGTTGAGAATGTTTCCAAATATAGATAATTTCCAAATTTTATAAAGATCATTTAGTTTTATATTCAAGTTAGCATTTCGAAGTATTATCTAATTATACAGAAAAGTAGGTCAAAATGTTTTCGTTAATTTTTTAAGCATTTCGAAGTATTTAAGATTTATTTATATATATATATATATATATATATATATATATATATATATATATTTTCGTGATGATTCTGAGCAAGAAATACAACTGAAATCAATACTAGAATAAGAATATATATAAGTATATGCATGTACAATTATATATATAAGCCATGCAGCCACAGGGAAAGCTGCTCCCTGAAAATTGTGCCATCTGTTGTGCCATCTGTACGTCACCAATTTCACGGATATTTAATGTTTTGAAATGTTTGGAGCATATTTGTGTTTTTGAATTCCATTAGAACTTCACAGATTTTTCAAATGCAGTCGTTAGTTTCTACTATGGGAAAATTTTCGTCGCTGGCAACGCCGTTGGCAGAGCGCTATTTTTAAATTCGTTGAAATAGCTTTTCGTTGTGTGAGAAAGAGATGCACAGACACTGGTGCAAGCGCGTACGTATACATGTGCATGCGTGCCCGCGCCACTGTGTTTGTGTGTATGAGATCAAATAACGCAAAAGGAAAGGCGAATTGCGATGTTTTTGCTTTTGCTTTCTTTGCGTTGACTTTGCCAAAATATGTGCTCACAAAAATTGTTTCTTTTATCTGCTTTTTATACAAAGAAAATTAAAATATCCGCCACGTAATATTTTTCTTCTTGGCTTGTTCAGTTTGCTCATCGGTTGTCTGGTTGCGTTTCCCCATGGAAATTGTATAATATGCTACATCTCATTTGATTTTGATTTTGATTGGTATGAGAATAAAAAGTATTTCAAGGACATTCGCTGATTCGGCTGCCAATTGGCAAGAATTCAAGAAATTTTAAAGATTTTCAGTGTTAACAGGTAACTGCGCGAACTGCTTATCAGGCAACATAAATTCAGAATAACTGACACAGTGCTTAGCATCGACGTGTTCGCATATCGTTATCAATTCATTTCTTACCTCATCATACCCTTCAGTAAAATAAAGAATGATGAGATAGCGGCAACTCCGGCTGAGTAATATGGCGCAAGTATGATAGAAGAAGAGCCAACAGCAATTAAATCCAATAGAAACACAAATGAAACTATCTACAAAAAGGCTAAATGAAATGGAAATGAGTAAAGAGCGAAGACTCTCGTCGCGGCAGCGAAGAGAGCGTCAGATCGGTTTATTGTGAGTGGGCGTTGGGGCCTGACTGAGTCTTCTGCTCCTTTCCACCCGCACAGCGCACGCACTGCAACACTAATACACGCATACAAACAAGCGAATAACTGCTTGTGTGTATAATGCTTACTCACTCGCACATGTGCCACACGACTGCCACTGCCGCTTGGCAGGGGACGCTACCACCACCAACGACAACAACAACAACAAGAGCCATAGATCGCTCGGGAATAGAGAAAAAGCGAGAGAGTGTGAGAGTATCTGCCGGGCTGAGCGTACGAGCGCATGGGCACAGAAATTATCGCACAGCACTTTCAAGTACAACGCCAAAGCAAGCAGCAAGCAACTGCCGGAGGGGCAGAAAAACCAACAGCCGATCCAAATCACCGCACGCCGCATAAAGAATTTTAATAAATAATTTGATAATAATTGAATATTAATTTGATAATAATAGAATTTTAATTCGCTTGAAAAGATAACACTATGTTTATTTAATTGATTTTAAATAAAATTTTAGTGATTTTTTATTACATAAATTGAGTTACAACATCTGCAATAACAACACCAACATTTTACGTCTGTACAAAACGTGTAGCGGAAGTTGGCCAAATACGAAATTTTTCTTTGATTCATTTTGACGCGCGACTGAAAATTGAGCAGAAAGAGAGATAGAAAAACGTATTAAGTCATCAATGAAAATAGAAAAAGACTCAAGTTAACGGTACTATGAGCATAGCTGTTTGAGCGACAATACCAACAACAACGGCGAAACAACACGCATCAAATCACTTCCAAAAAGAAAAGCAATTAAAAAGAAAATAAAAACAACCGCGAGTCATAATTAATATGTACGAGAAAACATTAACAATAGGAACTGCAAAAGTTAACAATGCATATGAGTGGCAGAAAGTGAGTTACAGCAAAAAACAAACTCCAGTAGCGTCGGAGACAGCTAAATCCAAGCAAAAGCAGCAAATGCAAAATACAAAGAGTACAAGATTTGTTAAAGAAACTCAAGTACAACATTCAAAACCTCTAAACTCTGGAACAAAAAACAAAACAGCAGTGTCAACTAATAATAGTCCCATAACAATAATAACGTCTCCTAAGCCGGCAACGCAAACGCCGCTGCTTAGAAAATACGTTGGCAACGCGGCACGGCGTCAGACGCTTGCGCACCAAATAAAGCGAGCACATCGCCACCTTTTGACCAGTGGCGGCAACGATAAGCAACTGCCAAAACAACAGAGTAAACAACTATGCACACCTGTCTTTTTTTTTTCAATGTAGAATGCAAAGCATTCAGTTTTTATATTTGTATACTCTTTTACAACTAATATGCTTTACATTCTATACATAAGGAAAAGACAAGTGCCTAAGGGGAAATTATTCATACATTGCCCGATTAATAATTGCTTATGCACTTGTCTGGTAATACTTTTCCACTATCGATATTGATATTTGCAAATCAGCTGATTTGCGCGATGTTCTCATCGAAAATATCGATACCGATATAAAATAATATCAACAATTCCACATAAAGCAGGTATCAGCGCAGCTGTTGCAGGACAGCAGACAAAAACAACAAAACACCAGCAGCAGCAGCAACAGCAGCGCAATAAACACATAATTAATGCAAAGAAACAGTTACAAAGCCACAAAAGTGAAAACCGAAAGACTAAGCAAAAAAAGCAACCTAACATTAAGCGTGGCAACAATCGTACCAATTCGGAGGGCAACAAATCGGAGCTCTCCTCGCGCTGGGGCTCCATTGAGGAGCAACTAAATCTATTAGACAATCTACTCTATTACGATGAGAAAACAGAACATTATATAGCTCAACTCTATAATAACTATCAAAAGCTGCAGCAGCATACGTCTGGGGAGAACAGTGATTCGGAAATATTGGAAAACTGGAGCTGGAGTGACTACGAACTAGACATGTCACATAATAATAGTGCTGACGATGATGCAGGCTCTAGCACTAGCGGTGCTGGAAGCCACAGTACGGTCAACTCCATTTCCAATTCGTCTCCTCTTGTGCCGTCCTCTCTTAGAAGACGTGGTCATCAGCATCATCCACGTTTTGCCGGCACACGGCGCCCCAATGTGCCGAATGTGCAGGAAATATTGGCGGCTCTCTACCGCGGTGACTCTAAGGGGGTACTTTCCAATTTGCGTGGCGAGGTTCAATCCCAACCTGAAGCAGAGACTGACCAACCCTGTCCTATAGTTAGCCGTAGTACACTCAGCTTGCCGTTGACCGAGTCCGTGACAAATTCTTTGGGCAGCAATAGCCCCACTCCGACCGATGAGAGTAGCACTCTGGAAGAGACCAGCGGAGCAGTGCCAGAGACTACAACATCTGCATCAGCAGAGCAAGAATTACCGTCTGTAACTGGCAAGAAGAAGAAAAAGCGTGAAAAAGGCGATAAAGAGAAATCGGAACGCAAAAAGAAATCCTCTTCATCAGGCGGAGGCAAGCGAGAACGCACCAAGCGTCAGGGTGGCAGCATCATGGATATAAGCAGCGATAGCATTGCAACAGATATCAGTGCCGGTGCCATTGACGAGGGCATTGTTCTGAACGCGGAGGATGAGGATAGCCAAGCGCAAGAATGGGCCAAATTACGATGTACCAGCGAGGCGGCCGAGATTGTCGCCGAACGGGAAGCACGACGCAACAAAGGGCGCTGTGCCGATTATCCGGGTCTTGCGTTTGGTCGATCAATCTTCAGCTCTGATACAATGATGAAGTTCAATATCATTCGGAATGAACTGCACAACATTATGAATACGCAGCTGAAACGGGTAAATAGCCGAGGGATTTGAGAGTGGGTTTTCATTCTGTATATGAATTTCCATTTATGTGCACTAATCATATCTTTGCCTTTCTCTCCCTTCAAGCTGCCTTTGCTGTCGACCCTACGGAAGCGTTTTAGCCCTAACCGACAAAGAAAAACGACAAATTCCGAAAGTGAAGCAAAAAGTTTGGTTAGGTTCTGAGTGAATTTTGTCTATGCTATCTGTGAATGCTCCAATTTTGTTCCGTCTTGTGCTCTTTTTCGCACACACTCAGACACTCTCATGCATTGTTATTTGTGTGCATTGCAAAGCGATTACGTCGCCTTTGCTTTCTTAGTCGTTCGCCGAATTCTGTTTCTGCTTTAACCCTTCGCCGAGCAAATAAGTCGATTGTCATTGCAATTGTTCTCGAATTGTGTGAAATCTTGACCGCATTTTCGCATATAAACATATGCATGAGGTATGAGTTAATCGCTTGCCAGCAGTCGTGAAGGTTTTTCTTTCTACATGTTCAGCTCACAACTACTTACGTACACACACGTACGCACGTTTGCTTTCTTATTACTCAGCGAAAAAGTATTTCAACTGTTTATGTAGCTAAAACAGAAGCATTTATATTTACTTTATTGTAAGCAATTGTTTAATTAGCTACGCAATTGCGCGCTTTGCATTTGGTTTTTCGTATGGCCGGTTAACGGTAACTTGTGAGCACCTGTTGCTCTCATAGTGTGGGTGTCACTCACTCTTCACGTTATTGCGGCACCGAAAAAGGTAGCAGTTTAAAAAACAGTCTTAAATGTTACAACTGCTACAATTATCTGTGTTTCTACACCCGCAATCTAAACACACAGATACACAAACACTTGGATAGACCGTATTATTTTAGCTGTGGAACTCCATAAAAAGCATCAGTTGCCTTACAGCAGCTAGATTATATATAAAAAAATTAATCGAATATAATTTGTAGCCAAAAACGTCTGTCTTAAAGTTGACTCGCCAATTCGACGCGCACTATTCAATTATTATTTATATTAAATTAAACGTATTCTCAATATGTGCACACGTTTTGTACGTGTTCTCTACAGCCGCTGCTAAACGCCAATGACCTTCCCGTTTGTGTGTGTGTGTCTCTACTCCCCATTTTGGAAGTATGTGAACATTTTTGTGGCACTGACGTATACTTTTAATTTCTTTTCAATGCCGCGCACACTCCAAAAATGGTCAGACGTGCTTATTTCAATTGAAATTGACCATTGATAATCGTTATTTGTATTATCAACAATTATGTCATTTTCCAAATACAAATCGGTTCTTCACTTGTTGAGCGCGCCCTCATTCTGTTTTACCTATCGTTATCGATATTGAGCTTTGTATAATCGCCAACTGTCGTCATAGGCTAGGACCGCATGCGAACGCACAAAAACAACACCTGCAACCTGCTACAAATACAACGGCATAGCAGCGGCGACTGATTAGTCATTTGTGCTGCTCCTGCTTGCGTGTTGATAAGCCCGATAGAGCACCGGCATTATATGCTGTATTATACAATTATCTTGTTTGTTGGCTGGGGACGGTGGCGAATGTGGAGGGAATGCTTACACGACCACATACATATTTGGTTTGGGAATAGAGGTCTCTTACTAATTTTCAATGGCATCAAGCCTATAGTTTTTTCGGTGGTAATTTTGCATAATACTATTTGTATTGGAGAAATAAGTCAAAAATCTCAAATATTTCTTCACTAATTAATGCAAACAACAACAAACATGTACTCTGAGTTTTTAGCGGCTTTAACAGGTTTTCCAGTGGGAAAGCCGCATATACACACTAGTTTGCGCACTCGCTCTTGCACTCTTGTCATTTGATCACGACACATAGGCGAGGCGCTGCCAGTACCAGACTGGAAAGCCGCACACATATACCCAGCAGTTGTCTCTCTCGCACAACGTATAAACCACCACCGCCGCTTTGGAGACATGAGCATGCAAAGTGTTTCAGCGGTTCATTTCCAGTTACGTACTCGTAAATGCCAGTCGCAGACTCGCGTCGTTTTATCGTCTTCGTTTTTCGTGTGCGTGTGTAGTTTCTGTGCAGTCTATTGCTTTAATATATTAATATTGTCAATATTTAAACATAAATTTATATTTTAATTATAAATGTGTATCAAGTGCGCTCGAATTTAATCGGCCCTTCACACAAAATTTGAGAAGAAAAAATATCGACGACAGGCAGCAACAGCAACGAAGCAAAGTAGTAAAAGAAGAGGAAAAAGCAGTAGAAGAGAAAGAAGAAAAAAACCGGTGGTTAGCGCATACTTTTCTGAGTCGTCGCTTCGTTCGGTTGTTCGTTCTACTACGTATGTTGGTGTTGGTGTTATACAGTTTATAAATTAAATATAAATCTCTGGTGCTGCCATAAAGAAAGAAATTTGTAAATTTTACAAATATATAAATAACAGGCAAAAGCCAATACAAGTGTACATCAGTGCCAACTACCAATCGCCAAGAAACCGGCTAAAAGAGTATATCATCTGCCTGCCAACGCAAAATCCAAGTGTAATCACTTAGTAAACACCCACAAGCACAAAAATGACGACCAGCATTCCACAAGGTACACTCTTGGATGTACTGAAGAAGAAAATGCGTCAGACCAAAGAAGAAATGGAAAAGTATAAAGATGAATGCGAGGAATTTCACAAGCGCCTGCAGCTTGAAGTTGTTCGACGTGAAGAAGTAAGCAACAGGATATTGCAATTCAGTTTAGTTTAGTTGCTGCTACTTATGGTATAAACACTTTCTATGAGAGTAAACTGGCTATATATGTTAGAAGAGCTCTGTTCTCAGCAGTGCCAACAGTTACAAAGCAAATACACAAGCAGATACACATGCACATATATGTGTATATTCCGGGCACGACATAAGAATACAAATACACGTTCACTTGACAGACACAGCTAAATGTTCTCCGTTGTTGCGCTCTCTTATTCTCTTTGGCAGTCGGTTTTCTTATTCTCTTTTGACAAGATAGCAACATGCGTGTTGTTTTGTTCATCGATGGTTTTGCTGTCTTTATTGGAGTATCTTTTGTTATGAATTTAAAATTTTGTTATACCTATGTAGTAAACTGATTCAATCATAGGGTGCTTTTGTTGTGTTTTGTCACTTCTTGTTTATTCTAAGCTTTCAAATCTTGGACAGTACATTAGCATTTAGTAAATGCTGGAAAACAAACGAAAGACTACTCCATATATATATTTGGTCGTTGAGAAAGCATTAAACAGAAACAGATTTTAAACCGGCACGATTGTGTTCTAGATACAGATGTGAATTATGATTTCTTAGCTGTGGACAATAAATTTTTGTCTGTATGCCTAAGTTTGAATGAGTTCATTTTAGGTATGTGTCGTTTTGTATTTTTTTTTTTTTCACAATCAACGTGTGCGTTAATTCATTAATTAGAAAATTGCACTAACTAGCTAGTGAGTCTGTGAAGTAATACACTTAAGCGTCATGGTCTTTAGAAAGAATTTGGGCTAGTCCTTCTAATTGACTTAATAATATGCAGTAAAACATTAGATAATTCACTCTCCTTTTGGAATATACGTTTGCATCTTGCTATTGCCTGTTTTTTTTTTTTTTGTAGCCAAAGTCATCAATGCGTTGGTTGTTAGTTTTTGTGCTAATTTTCCCCGCTTTTGTCAAGTGATTGACGTTTAGTTCGTTCCCTTCTCCCGTTAGCTGCACAAAATCTAAAACAAAACGAATTGTGCTTTGTTTTATTTTTACAGATATTGTTGGCCTTCAATGTCATTTGGGTAGCCCCACTATTGTTCATTCTGTCTCCCCCTCTACACATTTTCCGTTGTGTTTTTACTTCTTTGCTGTTGTCATGCAATTGAGCACTGATAATTTCAATGCCTCATTGTGACAAATTGGTTTTGATTTGTTGGTTTTTGGACACACTCTCTTCTATCTTTTGTTTCTATTACTATATTTCGTAAGCGGCGCGAGTTTACAACGTTCACTCTCATTAAAGCTGATTGCTATGAAACGTTGGCATATTTTATGCTTGAGAGATCGCAACTTTTACGGTTTATATGTAGGAAGTCGTCTGCTTAGGGTTTTTAACGTTTACGTTTGGTTCATAATTAAAAATGCATCATATGTAAAATTTAAACACACCCTACGCACTGGAACGTATCTGCTCGTCTCTCGGTTATTGTTCGTATTATTTTTTTTGTTTTGTTTGGTTGCCACAACAACTCGAGTCAAATGAAAAATTCAAGGTGTGTGTGACTAAGCCCACAAATATTTGTTCGTTTTGGTTCAATTTCTTAGCAGTGCAAGTTTTGCATAATCATTGTTTTTATCGTTTTTCTTATTTTTTGCCCGGCTTACCGGCAAATTTTTTGCTTAAATGTATTATTGCCACGGCAAAACTTGTTCTGTTTAGCTTTGCATTTCTTTACGAATCGCTCTTAATCTTCAATACGTTTTGTTAATGAGACTGAAGCGAAGATCAAAAGTTTGCTAGTGCTATCTCTGTCTCGCACACCTAACGTCCAGCGACTCCCGCTATTTTTAAACGAAACGAAACTCAAGCTTTGTATTTTTTTTTGGCATTTTTTTTTGCTCTTGCTTCATCAACGGTTTTGTTGTATGATTTTCGTATGTGTTTTGGAAAGCTTCGCTGTGGCCCCTATACAAAATGTTTTTTATCGTCTCGTACATATTTGCGTTTCGGTGTGCGTTTTGAGTTAATTCATGTATGTGTGTGTGCTTTGTATGCGGACTGCCTATCGACTGTTTGGACGATGACGTAAGCTACAGCGGCGACTGTTCGGTTCGGTTCCAATTCATAATCACACGACAGCGTCACTTATACAAATGTATGAGTGAATGTAAATAACTATATATATATATATGTATATATATATACATTGTATATATATACAAAAGTCCGCCGCAAAATTGGCAATATAGTCATCCCGCACTGAGTGGACCTGGACTGCCTTGTCCAATTGTGGCCACATTTGGTCAAAGCCGTTTTTAACCATTTTTGGGCGTGTGCTGAGCCGAGCTGCTCAAACATTTAATTCATTTGCGATTTTCATTATATGTCTACCCATCTCTGTTCTTTTTCTCGCTCTTCCCGTTCTGTATAAGGTAATCACATTTCACATGTGACGGCGTCAATGTCAAATATTTTCCGTTCTTTAATAGGCATTTTGTTAATGGTTGGTATTCTTTTTTCGGAATATACCATTTGTGGGTTAGCTGGTAGCTGGAAATTGCTTAAACATAGCAAGGCTGCTTTCATAATATTGACGTCATGCGTTGCTCGATTAGCTGTAGCCTATTTTTTGGGGCTGAAAACTTCAGACAAGTGTAATCGATATGCTTGTCCAAGGAGATTGAGCCTGCTTCCACTAATTGCCCAATGTTTGTTGACAGGCTTCGTGCTTTTTTTTTTTACTGTTATCGATAGCATTTTGCTGCGAGTAATTTCGGCGGTGGCCCCGGCATCTTTTGTGTACTAAGTGGCTAAAACGCTTTGACCTCTGGGTACGGGACGACAAAAAGGCAGAAGAAGAAAAGAAGAAATATTTCATTTCAGATGGAACAAAAGCTGCGGTCGATATAAGTTATAGTTTAAAATACTAGTATTGTGGGATTAGAGAGCGCAATAATTAAGTTTTTATACCAAAAGTAGTAGAATTATCAGTGTATTTCTTGCTCTACCGTCTAAGATCATAAGTTAGAATAAGTAGTCATATTATTATTATATAAGTTTGCTATATTTTTTTTGTTCGTTCGAACATCCAATGTTTGTTTTATAGGCCGAATCTGAAGTCGCTGCATTGAACCGCCGCATTCAACTGCTCGAAGAAGACTTGGAACGCTCTGAGGAGCGTCTGGGCTCCGCCACAGCCAAGCTGTCGGAAGCCTCGCAGGCCGCCGATGAGAGCGAACGGTTAGTACGAACATTTCTTTATACATATATATTAGAATTTTGTAATTTTTTGTCAATTTTTATAAATTAATCATAAGCTTATATCCTACAAAAGCGGTTTAAGTATCGAGATCATATTTTCTATCAACAGTATATGTATTTTTAAAATGCTATTTTATAATTGCTTTTGAATTTGAATTTAGGATACGAAAAGCGCTTGAAAATCGCACAAATATGGAAGATGACAAAGTAGCTCTATTGGAGAGCCAATTAGCGCAAGCAAAATTAATTGCAGAAGAAGCTGATAAGAAATATGAAGAGGTATAATTATCTTTTGCTTTAAAAAACTGGAACAACTCTAAAAACTCTCAACTTTAGGGCATTAGGGTTAATAGGGTTATCTGTTCGTCGTTTTCTCTTCTATTCGCTTTATCTTTCTTGAGGTTAGGTGCGTCGAAATTACCGTTACTAATTAGGTTATGGGTTAGACTGTACTGCGCTCTCCTAAAAAAAAAAAACTCCAAACGTTCGTAAATACATCGAAATTCATAGGGTACATCTAAGAACATCTAACAATTTGCCAATATAGTTCGTAAGCACAACATCGACCGCAGCCAACGACATCAAGCAACCGCAACAAGGTGGATCTATGGATAACATTGTTATTATTTTTGTGTATATACCAATTGTAAATTATGTTATATTATATAGCTTATGGTAGTGTCTTAGTAACATGCTGTTTAAATATTTAAACTTAATTTTTATTTGTTCGTATGTGAAAATGCTGAGACGTCGCATTGTGCTTGAAAACTGTTGAGAGATTCATCACTTAGTTTATCTCACAAAAAGATACCCTGATTGGTACTTAAGCAGAATATTATTACAGACATTCCCTCGAAAAAAGAAAAGAAAAATTAATCCTCATTTATTATAAATGATTTTTGCACAAAGCTACGTTTCAGCTATTTGTACTTATTTTTTGTTTTTTATTTACTCAATTGTTAAACTGTATAAGCAACAAAAAATTTTTGTTTCTTTTCCAAAATTCGCTGAATCTTGATCTAAACTATGGAACTCCTCTAAATCAAAACCAAAAACAAAAACTCAAAAATTGTACCGAAATTTGCACTTGCAACATTCTTTATGTTCAAAATTGTGTCTACTTGTGTGCCACCATGTATTTGTCTTACTCTGCAACCTCAACAACTACAACTACAATTACAACAACAACAACAACTTCACACTTTCTACACCAATGTGGATGCGATGACGTCGAATGATTCATTCTTTGGTTGGGCTGTACGAAATGACAAATCATCGATATAACAACTTGGTCACTGTCTTCTATGGGCATGGTCGCAACGTGGTCATTCTATAATTGGATTGGATTCCGATCAATATACATATATGTATGCATTGAAAAATGTGTATATGTATAGTGCACGCAAGATTCTTGAGAATCGCGCCCTTGCCGATGAAGAACGCATGGACGCTCTTGAGAATCAGCTGAAGGAAGCGCGTTTCCTTGCTGAGGAGGCTGACAAGAAATACGATGAGGTGCAGCTAAATACCAATTTAATAAATATAAGAAATAACAACAACAACAGTAACAGTAATAGTAAACCACATCACCCAATTCCAATAACAAACGCAACCAACAACAACAATAACAATGCAACTAGTACTGCTGCTGCTGTTGGTGAAACTTCAACTTTGTCCTCCACAACAACAACAACAATAACAAAACATAGCGAACACAACAATAATTCCCACAAATCTAACGATACTTGATTCCTTCTTGATTTCTATGCCAGAAGATTGAGATATATCCAGATGATTGAGAATTTGAGTTTTGGCCTTAAATGTGCCCGATACGTAATTTGGCACGGGAATCAGTAATGGGAAATAGGTGCTGATATTGTAAAACTTGTGCTTAAATCA
>JABVZY010000307.1:696314-710445 GCA_020883555.1 Drosophila nannoptera
TGGATGTCGAATCGGCAGCTATGCTATGTAAATACTAGTATGCCGCTGCCTTAGCCTCCAGTTATATTAGGCTATACAAATTTAATTCTGTAATAGTCGATCCAATGTATTCATGTATATACATATATATATATCTATTGCGATATATATTATTATTTCATATGCAACGTCTGAACAAAGTCTTTTGTAATCTTAAAAGAAGAAATTTTGAAGCGGTACAATTAAAATTTTTATGTACTCAAAATTGTGTTGAAAAGCAGTAAAATATCAACAATATCATAAACAAAAAATAAAAATATGTAATCTACCCCAGCTTAAAGGAAAGGGATTCTAAATTCTATAAAACTATTTGTCCTATTCTTTTGTATATTACACGCGTAAACGTAAAAACAGTTTGGTTTATTTTGGAAACTTTATGTAAAAGATTATAAGAAAATTACTAGCTAACTGCAAATGCATATACAGCAAATGTGTACACTTATTAAATCAAATTGAAACAAATTATAACATTTTCGCAATAAAGTTAACATCAATAAAAAGCCTTAGATATATATATTTAATTCTAAAGCGTTGGAGTTGTGCGTAAAATATCGGTTTGTCTTCTGATTGTTGTACATTAGAAAGAGCGCATCTTAAGGCAGGTACCAAGTCAAGAGGTGTATATATCTGAATTGATAAAGTTAAAACTAGTTTTTCAATTAGCATTGATATATTCTGATGATCAAAAAAATAGGAAGGAGACCAAACTTGAAAATTGTGTGCTCAACACATTATAATTGGATAATTTTGGAGAATTACGAGACATTTTAATTATTATAAATTCCAAATTGATTCAATTATGGTAGAAACATTTTCACCACAGGCCTTCTAAGAACGTGCTACTTAATTTTATGTATGTGATTTCAATAATTTTTATAACTTTTGAAATCAAGGGAGGGGTCTTTTAGTGAAGATCGTCTAACTAAAGTGGATTTGGCAATTTTCCTTAATTTATAGCATTTTTTTTAGCTTACTTGCCGACGTGTTTTGTGCGTCAATGAAAACGGCTAAATAAAAGCTATTGATAAACTACGAGAGACGATAAGCAACCGCCTCCTTGCCTATCTATCAATCCCCCGTTTCGCAGAAACTGCGAACGCAAAGCAAAGGGAAACAAGAAATACGAATTGCGATAGACTGATAAGCTTAAGAGGAACTCGGAATGGAACACGTATGCCGTGGCCCGTTAATTTGTATATTTAGCGGTCTTCCCGCAATAGTTTTTGCCACTATGACATAAGCAGCTGCGAAAGAAGAGAGTTGCCGAAACGTTTCGATGATGAATCAAATTATTATTTGACCCTAGACACTCACGGAATGCTTGCATACACATGCACATGATATGTCTGTGTGATTGTGTGCGAATGTATGTAAAGCCCCCGCTCATCGTGGGGCGATGACTCACATCCACTTTGGCTGTTGGATTTTTGCGTATGACTCTCTTTGAGGTGGAAAGATCTCAGCCTTTTCGATTCGTTTTGCATTTTTCATCTTTTTTTGGATGAATGAAACCTGAATGTTAATTATGAAACGTTCACGATGATTTTATATATATATATGTCTATATATATTTTGTCGGGTTTCCATGTGATGCGCAAAGGAAATTCGTTTTTGGGTAACATGTAATTAAAATCCATAGAAGTTGTGTCTCTCTCATATCGAAATTCGCAGAGCTAACAGTTGTGCGTGAGCCCGACTACCAAAATGGCAATGTTAATTTCCTTGACAGGAGGTCAATTTTGGCAAGATTCATTCAAATCACTATCTATAATATTGTAAATTAAATTTGTAATCTAATTACAATGGGCAGACACGATCATCTTATTTAGTTTGGGGGTGTTTTGCGTGCGTTTTTTAAATGCTTTATATAGTAATATCACGATGATAAGGTTTAATATTCGAAATACAACTACCTTTCTAATGTACAACAACAAGAACATCAGAGCGATAGCACAATCCAATCGAAAAGCGCTAAAAATGATTTAAGTTCATTATCTCTCAAGTCTAAGGCAGCTTAAGATTTGTTAAGCCACAATGATAAAAGCACAAGTTATCAGCAAAAAAAAAAAAAAAAAAAAAAAAACAAGTTTTAAACAAACTACACGAAAACTTATAAAATACACAAAGTAATACATATTATATGACACATTAATTAACATTTTGTTAAATATTACTAAAACAAATTCATGAATTCGTGTGAATATAATCTGTAAATTCATCAATCCGTTAATACTAAACTCTCTTTAGAAAAATCAACAACAAAAATTAACAAATTTTTTATGTTCTTTGTGTGTATTCGACGAACGATGACGATTGTAATATTGTGTACAAAATATCCCTCCACACACACGCAATAATATACATACATATATATACACAAATATACAATTATCAAAAATGAAAGGTTGCCCGTAAATTGGCCATGGTTGAAGCTGATTTGGAGCGCGCCGAAGAACGTGCCGAACAGGGTGAAAAGTACGTTGAAAAGATGTTTTCAAATTTCAGTTGATTATTGCGCCAAACGCTTAGGAAATGTTGTGCCTAAAAATAAAATAAGACAGTGTGGCCAGATTGGCATGTAAGATTGTTTTTTGCAACGCTGTTAACTAACAGTTTCGCCCTATGTTAATCAATTAAACGACGAACAAACGCGCAACCTAACCCCCTTCCTTGTTGAAGTTGCATTTTTGCATAGTTTATAGTCGTCTTGAGTTTTTCAATTTCCTATTTTTGTTTTTCGTTAGCTAGCTAGCTTGCAATGAAATTTTGAAATTGGCAAAAAATGTGAATATATTTATAAATTAAATATGTGTGTAATAAGCATGTCTTCAAGTTAAAAGGAAGAAAGTAATTTAGACACTCACTTCATGCTCCTTTCATTATGCACAACATATTCACATTTTCGGCCAAAGAAATGTAATGTAATTACAAATTAAATAAACTAATCGAAATACCCTTTCTTATGTGCTCAATGCCTAACACCGACAAACTGCGAAATCTGTTGCTATATCTGTGCTCCTTAATATACCCGCCTGTCTGTTAAATGCCCGCCTGCCCGCCTGCACAATTACTGTTAATTGCCTGGTCACGCCTTACGTCTGAAGGTGGCCAGAAAATTAGTGCTCATGGAACAGGACCTGGAACGTTCCGAGGAAAAAGTTGAGCTTAGCGAAAGGTTTGTCTTGCTTTTTCCGTGTTTTGAACTCATACTAACTGCACTTGTGGAGAAGTTCAGTTTTTGTGCAATCCTATCGTCAATAGCATACATTTATTTTGCAGTCTAAAAAAATATATATATATAGAAGATATTGCCCGTAGGCATTAAATGATCTTTACATAAGAAATAAAAATGGAAATAAGTGAAATCAGTTAGTGAAATGTTCAAATACTGATGCCAATAACAACAACTAGTTATTATATGGTATTTATTTATTTGTTTACTTTTTTGTTCAAAGTATTTTACAAATTTTGCTATGGGAGACCTTCGTCTCAATGTGCCAGTCATGGTTTAATTTCTGCTCTTTTTTTTTGGCACTTCTGCCGCCTCCAGAGCAAACGATTTGAAAGTCAACTTTTTAGTTTATCACATTGCTGATTGTTGTTGTTGTTTTTTCCGACGATAGCTGACGATAGAAATTGCACAGAAAACTTTACTCAACTACCGCATGAGACGCGCTTTTTGTTTTCCCACCGAGAGTACAGTTAAACAAATATTCACCATAATAAAATTCAACTAATGTGTAATACGTTTCTTGTGTATAGCAAAATTGTGGAGCTTGAGGAAGAGCTGCGCGTTGTGGGCAACAACTTGAAGTCCCTGGAAGTCTCTGAGGAGAAGGTCAGTAATGAAATGTTGCAATTGTGTTGCAAATGTTGATTGTCCATGACTAATTTTGTGGTCTACCACTAATAGATCACATTATTTACATTAATCATATATATTTAATATTTCCAATATATTTTACATTATGTACTTTACGTAAAACCCGAATCCCATAAACAACAACAACAACAACAATATATAGGCCAACCAACGCGAGGAAGAGTACAAGAACCAAATCAAGACCCTGAACACTCGTCTAAAGGAGGTAGATAAAAGAAAACAAATGTTCAAGCAATTTTCAAAAGGAGTTTCCCAGAGATGTGGAAATGCAATCAAAACCAACCAGCGATATATTACAATATATGTTTTTAAAAATTGTTGTTGTTTATGTTCGTTTTTTTTTTGTTACACAAATTTGCAAAATGCAATTCGAGCGTACAGGACCGCTCGCAGGCCTCAAGCCGCTGCACAACACGGGCTACGCGTGCATTCATATAAAATGTCTACCGACGTTCAATTTGTTTGAAGCCCTATATTTAACAGAACTTGTTATCAATTTGTTTATTAATTTTTGTTTTATTTTCTATTTTATTTTCATATTTATGTTAACACGCTCCGCTTAAATGTTGCCGACAAACCAAACAAAAAAAAACTTATTTGTTATATATTTTTATGATGTATAATAAAATAATTTACGCACTGGATTTCTTGGTCAACACATCCAAAAAAATGGCTCTAACTCGCTCTGCCCTCACCCCGCCATGCCTACAATTTTGCATGTATCAAAAATTTGCTAAACATTTACAATTTTTGTTCTGCCTAACCCAAAAACTGAATAATTTTCACCAATTTAACCAACGACCACAAAAAAATATAAATGAAAAACGGAACTGAAAATAAAATACAAAAAACAAAAAAATAGGCTACACAAAAAGAGGAAACCTTTGAGACGCAAATTAAAGTTTTGGATCATTCCTTGAAAGAGGTATAAACATTTTAATTGCTAGCAATAATTCTAAGCTGATAAAATCTAAATATTTGTGGTCTCTGGTGTTGGTAAAAGCATTTAATTTATTTTAAATATAAAGAAGAAAAAAGAAAATATTAAATTGCACAAATCGTTATTCTCAATTTGAAATTAATTGTACATAGAGTCGTCATGACGAATTCGCAGTACCATGTTTGATATTTTCTTTTTACAAATTACTAAACTAAAATATATAAAAAAAAGAGAGCAAACGTAATGGCCCAAACGTCTGGGGAAAATACAACAAATTAGACTTAGAAATGAAAATGTATATCAAAAGCGTGCATCGTGGCAAGTATTTCCTTATGGGACGTGTGTGTGTACAATACTTGAAAATTGAAAACAACTTTTTGTGCATTGATTGCAAGTGAACCATCGTGAATCGTTTTACAATACTGCTACGTAATGGATAACAGTACTGGCTCCCGCTGTAGCAAAACTGTACCTAAAATATCATTCAGACTACATTAATTGTGATTGTAGACAATTCTTAAAAATTGAATTAATTATAGAATATTCGGTAGATATTTTATTGTCAAAGCACAAGCACACAGTTTGAACACACACACGCAAGCACACACACACACACACACCCACCTACCTACACACAAACTCACACAATTATGATAATGACGATGATGATGTTTGCCATAAGCACAGTCATTGATATGTCACAAATTTGTTGTATATTTCCCGACGTCTAGGCTCGCGAAACTCAAAAAATTTTTGAACAGGACCTGATACAATTCAAATTAAATGTAGAAACTGTAAGTCGCCGCAGTGTAAAGTGAATTTGTTTTCCTCAATCATTAAAATTTTGCTGATGATGAAAATGAAATAATTTTTAACAGCATTTGGAATTGGCTCCCATTTTCAATTTTTTTTTTTTAGTTTTTTCTTTAATACAGTGACTGCGTAGCGTCGTACAGCGATTATTGTATTTGTAGTAGACTATCTACACTCCCGTAATATTGATTAATTTGTCAAATTTAGGTTTTGTCTAAACCAAGAACCCAAAATAAATAAATATAAAAAAATATTTAGAGTGTAGGCATATGGATTGAGTGATCAAAAATTGTGTTTCTCTTAAATGTTATGCTGTTAATATTGAATGTCCTTTTTTTATGTTTTTTACATTGCATAATCATCATATAAGGAACTGAATTTAATCGAGATCAACTAATATTCATTTATCATCTATTTAATTAACCTAACGCTGGTTTTGGTAGCAATATTTGGGAAGCTTCTTTTAAGTATATTAATCATGCAAATTCTATTGAGACCGAATGAACATACTTATTGTTTGTTTTGATAGAATTTTAATGGGAGCCAACATGAACAATGCGTAGTTCGATGAACCATGCTATTGTTCATATTGGTTCATTGTCCACATTATTAGAAATCGACCAAGATACTAATATAACTTTTTATTTAAATTTTCTTTAACCAACTCTAAAGGCTGAGGCACGCGCTGAATTCGCTGAACGTTCGGTTCAGAAATTGCAGAAGGAAGTCGACAGGCTCGAAGGTATGTCCGTTAAAGAATATTTTCTTATATGCTTAAGACTTTGAAAAAGAACAAAAGAGCATAATTTTTATTATATTTTCCATAATTGATTTTGTAGTAGTACTTCAAATACAAAAATGTAGTACATCCAAGAAAAATTTTTGAATAGTTAATATTTATTATATATATTTTTAAGTAGGTGCAAAATTAAGTTCCTTTCTCCCATCTGAAATACCCTATGTTAGTCCAGATTCAAAAGTATTATTTTTTTTATTTTTAATACCTAATTATATATATTTTCATATTATTTATTTTTCATATGAACTTGTTCGTTGTTGTGCTTAACCTAAACAAAAACCAAAACAAACCAAAAATCAATCGAATTCCAACTTGTGTGCCGCTTGTACGCTCCTGCCCGCCTCACCACCGCCTGCGACCTGCCAACGCCCTAATGTTTATTGTTATAATTGTGCATGCCACGTATTGCTGTTATTTCTTTTTTGTTAATTTTTGAACAAAAAGACGACTTGCTGAACGAACGAGCTAAGAATAAGCTGCTGCAGGAGGAGATGGAAGCAACTTTACATGACATACAGAACATGTAAACAAATAATTTGCTTATGTAAATGAACTATACTGCCTGCTTTGACGTCAATACAGAAAACTGGCGCTTTCCATTCTATTAATAATAGAAATACATCTACAGAAACACACGATCACACACTCACACCAATACAAACAAACACACTCGAGACACATAGGTTTTTCGTACAGAAAAACAGAAAGAAAGCAAATTTTGATGAAAGTATAAATGAAAATATTATTTTAAGCGCTGAACTCAAAGAAAAGCAGACAAGAAAGAAAAACTTTAAAGATAACAAAAAAGATACACGTAATATATATATAAAAAATCAGAGGAAATTCCATTCTAGCAAGCGCATTCCAAATTTTATGAGCATTTCCGTGCATTCACATTTTCAAGCAGTTTTCAAGTCGTTGTCTATCCGCGTGTCCGCGTTGCGATGCGAATGGCAAGCACTTATTCGCTGTTATTTGAAAATGCAGAATACAAATACAAAATGGCGGCACTCTTAACTGTCGATGCTTTCCAATACTGTTGCAATATTTTGTTTTAACTTTTTCTTTCTTCTTGCTTTTGCTAGCCCTCTTTTTGTTTTGATATTGATTGAAGCAATTAATTATTAAAGATGACAAAAGACGCAACTTGCAAATTAGTAGTTTATTTGTAATTATTTATACAATTGTATATGTAAAGTAAATGAAAACTGAAAGATTCTATTTGTATTTTTGTCGCCAGCTTAACTACTGTATTAATTATGCTAATATTTACATTGTTTATACAATTTAAACAAATCGTGTTTGCAAAACGTTGTGTAATATTTGCTTACTTTTAAGTTGCCACGCCTATTATTTAAAAAAAAAAACACAAATTCAAGTCAAACACCCAACAAATAAAACAAAAATCTAAATCGAAAACAAAAGCAACATCTAACTAAACCAAGATTCTAAATGACACACACATCATTCCAATTTCAAACAATTCCATCATAATAAAACACGTTTGAATTTTTTATTTTAACTTTAAAAAATTCTTGCCCTGAAAAGCAAGTTAAAAGAAGATTAACCTAACGAAAAATGGCACTAAATGAAAAACAAATGATTTATTTTCGATTTACATAAATTAATTATTTATATTTTAATATATACCTATTACATTACATAATATACAAATACATTACCATGCTGCTGCAATCGCACAAATAAAGTATTTTCCAAAAACATAAAAAAAATAAATAAATAAAAAAGAAGAAATAATAAATAAACACGTGACCATCCAGATTTGTTCTCGTCCCGTGCTAACTCCGAAAAATGGTGTTTCAGCCACTTGTTTGCCCTGTGTTACCTCGAATTGGCCTCTCGGACTCCAAAGTTGAATAGCCATAACTAGTGCTGCCAATACTTGCACTAATCCAATTTTTTACTTTCGATAATAATAACTAACCCAATGCACCGACCACTTAACCACCAAACCAACAACAGACGAGATGATCAACGAGAAAGAGCATTACGCAATCATTAACGATAGCTTGGACTTTACGTTCGTCGAGCTAATGGGCATGCCGCCCTTCTATAACGACCGCTACCCCAAGCCGCCCACGCCGGAACTAACCGAAGAGGAGATCGCCGCCATTGAGGCGGAGCGGCAGGCGGCGGCTGCGGCTGCGGAGGCAGCCAAACTCGTTGCCGAAGGAGCGGCTCTGACTGCCGACGGGGAAGAGCTTCCAGCGGCCGAAGCTGTTGCAGTCGATGGAGTAGACGCCGAGGCCACTGTTGCCATCGCAGCGGAGCCCATCAAAGAGCCCACACCACCACCGCCGCCGCCATTTGATTACCAAATCGATCTGCCGCCTGAGGGCGCTGAAGTACCTTATGTCAAGAACTTCGAGGTGGGAGATGCTCCACCAGCAGCGGAGGCTGCGCCTGCTGCAGTTGAGGGAGCTCCTGTTGAAGGAGCTCCAGTTGAAGGAGCTTCAGTTGAAGGAGCTCCTGCTGATGGAGCGCCTGCCGTCGCGGCAGCACCTGCTGAAGCAGCAGCTGCCGATGCAGCTCCTGCCGAAGCTGCTGCTGTGGATGCACCTCCAGCAGAGACACCAGCGACTGAAGCGCCTGCTGCTGAAGCACCACCCGCCTGAATCAATTCAAACATGATTTAATTAGTTAGTCAAAAAAGAAAAAAAAATCAATAGAAATAGATCAGAAACAAGATCTCGTTATGGCTAAAGCAAATTACGGGTTGCGTTTTTCTCGTCGAATGCATGATCATCCTCTCGGCTCATGACCAACAAATAATACCAATTATTGCCAAACCCCATCCGACTTTCCCACTAAACTGCAGCTTTTCCTATTTTTTTTTATTTTAATTTTTTTTTTTTTTGCTTTTATGCTTCCGCCGTTTCATGCTTTCTATCTCCACGCATATCTCTCTTTCTCGCGCTCTATCTCTCTTGCGACCGCTTTTAATGCTCTCTCACTGCCACATCACGCATCGCGTTCGCATGACAAACATCTCAGACGACCTAATCGTTGAAAAAGAACGCTACTGCCTCATCGGCGACAGTCTCGACGAGGCATTCCTCGACCTGATCAAGGGTCTTGAGCCATTTTGGACGGTGCGCAATCCGAAACCACCCACGCCGAAGCTGCCTACACCCACGCCCGAAGAGCTGGCTGCTATGGAGGAGGCGAGAGCTGCCGCCGAGGCAGAGGCCGCCGCTGCTGCTGCTGCGGCAGCGGCTGAGGCTGGCGTTGAGGGTGCTGAGGGTGTCGTTGTTGCGGAGGGTGGCGTCCCAGTGGCTAAGGAGCCAACACCACCGCCAAAGGAACCGACACCACCCCCACCACCACCACCACCATTCGAATACTCGATCGATTTGCCGCCAGAGGGCGCTGAGGTGCCCTTCGTCAAGAACTATGAGCCACCACCACCCGGCTCTGAGCCTGAGCCAGCACCAGAGGGCGAAGGAGCTGCACCACCGGCTGACGGAGCTGCTCCACCAGCTGAGGGAGCTGCGCCTCCGGCTGAAGGTGCTGCACCTGCCGCTGAAGGAGCTGCACCAGCCGCTGAAGGTGCAGCTCCACCAGCGGAAGGAGCGGCACCAGCTGCCGAGGCTGCTGCGCCGCCAGCTGAGGGAGCTGCGCCAGCAGCTGAAGCAGCTCCAGCTCCACCAGCAGAAGAAGCTGCGCCTGCAGCGGAGGCCGCTGCACCAGCAGCCGAAGCGCCTGCACCAGCTGCTGAGGCTGAAGCACCTCCAGCCTAAATGATCTACGACTCTGACTACAATAACCCCTCGCCCGACCGAACCCATTGCTGTACAAGACACACAACTGCTACAATCTGCTGCCCTGCTTTTATTATAATTTGATGCACAACAAATACTTTTATTCGTATTAAAGCAATCTAATCAAAGCAAAGCAAAACTGAAAACATACTGCTTGGTTTTGCTTGGCATTTCTTTTGTGGTTTTTATTGTTTGCCTGTTGCATTTTAATCTTGATTTTGAATTTAACAGCCAGCGAAGCACTGCATTACCGACTCCGAGCGCTGCTGCCGACAAGCAGTGTCATTGCTTTAAATTTTTATTTTTATGTTTTACAGAGGTAAATATATTTTCTGGAATTTATTTTTTTGTCTAGGTTTGTTTTTTGTGATAGTGAAACAAGTTTATATGTTTAGGTTTCTATCTATGTTTTGTGAGAGTTTATCAATATGTTTTATATGTCTATTGTATTTTATTGTTTTCTACATTTTATTAATTTTATCCTATTTTCTTTACTCTTGCGTTTGAATATGATTTGTCAACATTGAACAGACGACCTTGTCCTGGAGAAGGAGCGCTACAAGGATATTGGCGACGATCTCGACACCGCCTTTGTCGAGCTCATCCTCAAGGAATAAGAGATGCTCTGTTGCCCGCCCGAAAGAGCCGCACCAAAATCTATTTACATATATCGCACATTTATCGTTATGTAGCCTGTTCTTTCGTAGCATAGCCCTAGGCGTAGGTGTACTTTGAACACTGTTTGCCTGCCTTTGATTTCTGTGTGTCTAGTAGAGTAAATGTATGTAGATTTTGAGTAAAGCCTTTATTAAATTCTATGTGACAAACGCATTGTGTATTTGTTTAACTCAATTTTGATTATTATTTGTATTCACAAACTATGCAATAAACTATAAAAACTATATGAAATTATTGTGGTCTACTTTAATATCACTCTTTAACTGCTGCGCTTGTAGATGAGGTGAGCAAGGGCAAGGAGAAGTATAAAACCATTGCCCAGGAATTGGAATACGCCGATCTCAACAACTATTAAGCTTACCTCCAAAAATACGAGCCTGAGATTTACAAAATGGAGTCCATTGGAGCCGCCTTTCGACATCCAGCTACAAAACCTTCTACATAAGCATTTTCTAAGTATCTAAAACATTTAATAATAAAGCAAATTTTTAGCAATTAAATATATATACTCAAAATGGATGTGTGTGTGAAAGAAAGATGCTGATTGTTCGTAGGCAATAAAATGCAGCTTGAGCCACAGATCTTATTAATAATTTTTAGTTTTTTGCCAATATCTATGAGACCCACCAGCCAATATAACAATAATAACTTAGCTTTGAACACTGCATCAACTTTTTTCATTCACCACACTATACCGTCAATTTTTTGCGAAATTATTTTGGAAATTATATGTGCTTGCGAGCTAGATGAACAAGAAATGTATCTGTATTAAGTTGACAATTTTGATGGCCTTTCGAAAGAAATCTAAATGAAATTAAAGCAAAGAATAATAATAAAATGTACACAATCTTAGCTTTTGTAATAATGAAACATACAAATACAATTTGTTTCAATATTTATAACATTTGAAAGTGTTATTAAGCGTTTATATTTTTATGACAAATAAATGGTAACAAATTCTTTTGCATAAAAACTCCCAAAATGTATTTTTAATAAATATGTTAAATTAATTCTTTTTAGGAACCATAATTGTTTGAAATTAAATTTATCTCAAATGAAACATAAATTTTAATAACTGCCGCAGGTCATGATTAAAAAAATAAGACCAGTGCTACCACTACTTATCGAAACGATATCGAAAACAAAATCGATTCATATATAGACTTATGTTGCCTATTTAGATTGTAGGAATGAACTGTTGAAGTTGGACGAAACTGTGTTGCCAGTGTTACTCTAACAAAAACTGTTCAGTCAAGGAATTTTTTCCTGGTCGAATCACTTTTTTTATTTTAAAAACTCGTCTCCCTTCTACAGAAAGCAGCGAATCAAAAACACTTTTATAAATATGGGAGTGAATGAGTAGGAATGAATCGGACCGGTAGTCCCAATTAGTAACCAATTCCCAATATCTCTAATATTCAAACCAAATCCTTTAAATAATATAGCACTGGCCTAGGTTCGAAGAAAAAGTTATTTAATAAATTGCATAGAAGTATACTGTCTTAAATTTGTACACACGTTGGATATATTTAAACTGCTTAGGGATTTTCATATATATTGGATATTGGGCCTGTGGGAAACTAGTATACATACACTACCTAGGAGTTTTTTATTTTTTTGAAATCTAATTTCCACTTCTCTCAATTCTTCCATAAGTAATATGTATTTAGAAGTAATAGTAGGACCCCGGCTGGTAAATATTTGTCTATAGAGATATGTTCTACAGAGCGCTGGAGTATATAATCTATTTATCTGAGGACTTGTAAAATATCCATATAAAAAGCTTTCCTTTGAATTGTAATTATTAATAATTATCGTTCAAGGATACAAGTAATAATTATGTTTGACTCGTCTTCTGTGAATGAATGGGAGAATTTTTAAAGAAAGTTCCAAAAATGGCACATCTCTCATACTATATATATAAATATTATATTGATATGTATACACGCTGAAAATTAGTTTCCGAAGAGTGAACAAAATTCTCAATATTTATTTAATCAAAATAGATTCTCATCTTGTTAGCCATGTCTGTCTTGCGTTCGTGTATCGTATATTTGTGTGCTATTTATAGGCGCGCTTTGGGTGGATACACAAGACAAATGAGAGAGAGAGAATCTAAAGTCAAAAATATATATGTGTATATATATTTATCAATTAAAAAAACGCATAATTTTCACGTCTGTCTATGAAGCATCAGAGGAGAATGCAGCAAAGGTATATGGAGAGGCTCTCTTTGGATCGCTCTCTGTACAATCTACGAATACCTGTATCTATGTAGATTTAGGGAAATTTGGTGGGAAATTTCAAGCGGCCCATGAAAAGTTGCGAAAGTGCTTTTCCTTCTTCTTCATATTAATGGGAAATTTTACGAAATGAAAAATTATTCAATACTGCGTGGCGCTGCATGTGTGTGTATGTGTGTGTGTGAGTGTGTCTGTGAATATGTGTGCGCCTTGCGTTATTTCTTGGGGTCGCTTTCTCGGCACCGCGACTTGGTCAGCATCAGTGTTCTCGGGGTTTCGACAGCGTATAGTGTGTTTGAAACGCTAAGGTTAGTTGCGGCTGCTGCCAGGATTCACCTAATGGGAATATTGAAAAATCACAAAATAATAATCTAATATATTGAAAAAATATACTATACAAAATATATAATCTTAGAAAATTGCGATCGGAAATCAGCACAGAAAAGTGTCAAAAAGTGCAGGCGAAGTGCATTGGGCCAATTTGCACCTTCCCAACCGATTTGTGCCTAACCAAATCTAACAGAAATCAAACTTAAAATAAAAACTGTTATCAAATGTGTGTCGACATAAATATAACATGAGATTCAAAAATTTTCAAAAGTGTCAAAACCCAATTAAAATAATTAAAAGCAACAGCCAACTTTAATATGAATCTCCATATTTCGATGGACATAAGTTTCAATATTCGAAGTATACACTTAAAAAAATTATGATACGGACGTTGTGAGAAATTCGCTTATAAGGAATTTTGTAACTGAATCTGACAAAAATATCCGCCTCTGTGCGTGTGAATGTGTGTGTGTGTGTGAACAATTTGCACACATGCTCACGCTTAGAAAGCTGCACACACATACACAGATACACTCACGCGCTCACATACATACACACGCACAATTTTCACACAGAACAGAGCCGAAAGCTGCTTCGCAGTAGACTTGTATTATTCTACAAAAT
>JABVZY010000307.1:716646-731829 GCA_020883555.1 Drosophila nannoptera
CCGGTTTCTTGCAACAGCTCTTTGGGTTCGGCGGCTCTGGCAATGGGGGCAGCGTTAGCAGTGGACCACCACCTGCTCCACCGCAGGCCCACTTGAGGCCTGTGCCGCTGCAGCAGCCGCCGCCACATACGCAGCAACAACATTTGGCGCAGCATGGAAGTGCACCCAACACTTTCCGAGCTGTTTCTGAAAACGATTTGTATCTGCTGGGTGCCATCGAGAAGTTGGTCTATCGGGTTGGTAAGTGAATGCAGTCGCATATATCTGTCTGTGACTCATCGCCATCTGTTTATATTTCGTCTGACTAATTCAGATTACTTGGAAAGCCGAGTAAGAAGGACGGAGCAATTGATTTATTACCTAATGGCAGGCAACAATCAAAAGGAAGTGCGCGATCCGTGTCCTGCGAATTTCACCCGAATCAGCGACAATTGCTACTACATTAATAGCCATCAGCAGGTGAACTGGAAGACGGCGAACACAGCCTGCAAGGGGCTGTCTGCGCACCTGGCTGAATTCGAGAAGATATCCGAGAATGAAGAGATCATGGCCTATTTGTTGAACCAGCCGCCGCACAGAGGTCGCGACTATTGGCTAGGTGGTCTCAATCCGGGTCTTTTGTGGATTTGGTCCAATTCCGCCAAGCCTGTCAATCCGAATATGAATCTCACATCGATCGCCATGTCTCACAAATCGGAAAATTCAACGGCCTCAAATTTAGTGGACAGTAGCGAGGAGAAGGAGCCAGATACCGATATACTCAACAATACCGTTCAAATCGAGGGCAATGGACGCTGCCTGCGATTAAGCTATAATGCGGGAAAGCATAGCTATGCCTATTATGGTCAGGAGTGTACATCCCGTCATTATTACATCTGCGAGTACGAGGATAGGACACTAGATAATAAGATACAGAAGATCGCTCGCGATTTGAAACTTTTCGATTGAACAGAATCCATTATATGCCAAATTCTATGACTTCGCTGTATTTTTCGCCGAAGCATGCCTGTCCGGATTAGCCATTTCGTACTCATTTGAGATAATATCTTAATGAGGTTGGAGTTCGTATGGAAACGCAGATCAGCTTAGCTATAGTTCAACATAAGCCATAAACAGTTGCTGTATATTTTGAATGGATTTTTCGTTTTAAACATAGTATTTTTGTTACATATTTATACGTACGTATATAAATAATATAATTTATAACACATATTGTTGAAAGGATCTACAGGTTTTTTTGTTTCTTATTGCAAAGCAAAGCTTTAAGGAATAGTGCGAATGAAGTTAAGAAATTTTCGGCTGAGCCGATCGATTAGCTTAATTATAAATATTGATCGTTTTTGAGCATGCTATAAGCAAAATTGTATACACAGAAGAGCTAAGAGATCTTAACTAGCAGCAGATATGACTTAGAGTCTGATTTAATCGGGATACAAGTAGTCCTGCAGTATGTTTTGGAAAGCTATTTTAATCTTGCCACGATCGCGTCCGTTTAGCTTCTGTATATCGGGCAAGAGGCTCATCAGAAACATCGCATCCGAATCGGTCTTGCAATCGCAAAGCTCTAAGGCACTTGCTGTGCCAACCGGGCCTGACGAATTGCTCAGCTCCAGTCGTTGTGGCGGCATGGACTGATGATGTGAGTGAGCGTGTGAATGCGGTGCATGAATATGACGCTGACTCACATGACCACTGATAGGAGCGGCAACAGCTGTGAGACCTGATGATGCTGGCGAGTCATTGTCTGTTGTAGAAGCTGCAACGTTTCCGACAGCAACGGCACTAGCATGAGTTGTGGTGCTCACCATGTCTAATGGCTTACTACTGAATGTTGGCCGCACAAAGGAAACATTTGAATGGGTTTGTAAATTAGCAGCACTAACAGCAGCGGCAGCAGTAAGTGCAGCGGCAGCTGAAACGCCTGGCAATTCTTGAGAACGTGGGCGCAGGGATCGTGCCTCATCGTGGTAAGTGCGTAACTGGCGATTAAAATGCTGAAGCCGGCTACTACTGCTGGCGTGTTGCTGATAATGAGGCGTATACCGCTTTTCTATTCCCAGAGTAGATGATGTGGATGTGGAACTGTGGACTGTTGCAGTCACAGCTGCATCATAGGCTAATGAGCACATGTCTTGCTCATCATGTTCATTATCGTCTTCATCATTATTTTGGTGGGCGCGCTGTTCTGTTTCGGGTTCATATTCGTCAACTGGTTCCTCGCATTCCGACTTGATGTCATTATTATCAAGCGTATGATTTTGGAAACGGGATCGGTTCTCTTCATCAATAATCTCATCGAGTTCTGAGTGGTTGTGATCATGCTCATCGAAATAGTCTAAATAGTTGTCCAGTGGTTGTTGCTGTGGTGACTGTTGCGCCGAATGCACAACATTATTGGGATTCACCTGGGTCGTGCTGTTAGCGTTTGATGTGCTGGCAGCAGTACAATTGTTAACTGCTCGCTCTCGCTGCATTCGACTTGAGAGATTGCTCAAATGGGCCAATGCATCCTGGACTTGGGTGTTCAGTGATTTAGGTTGTTGGTGTTTTTTACGCAAATACGGATGAAGGAAGAACATCCGATCAAAGTACGACCAGCACGGTGGAACTTTCTCTTCCAAATAGTTTGTGTATTCCCGACGGAACGATATCCGCAGATTAGTCCATTTGGCTAAACTAGCACCAGGATTCTTTTCCATCTTCAAGTCAACTTCACGCCAGAAATTTTCTACGTATGGCCGGCAAAAATAGTACTTATGACGTGGGTTATAGATGGCTTCATCCCGTTGCACAATATCGATCAGCTTGAATACTTCCTCTGTTAACCAGCGTGAAGAACTTGCTGCATTTGCCGCACATGTGTTCGTGGACACATATTGACTTGCGCTAAAATCGCTAGCCATGATGGAACACTACCAATGTGCTGCCGAGCTCAACCTTTTCCTTACATTAGATTATTCTTATTACTCCCAAGTTTATAAGGGTTTTTCGCAAAACATTTAATTGTTTTCGCAGTTGTACGTGAATGGCAAACAGCTGATCTACTCGCTGTATAACTATCGCATACTTCAGTGGTATTTTTTCCATCGATAAGCAAAATAAAGCTTTGGTGGACAGGTGCAGCGTTGCATTCTACAATTATTTTTATTATTTACATATATCGATATCGATATTACCCAATGTGTATGTGGTGCGACTGTTTTCGTTTTCATTGCCCGTATTTGTTGTTAAAAAATAAAGCTTGTGAATTCGAATAAACACTTATTAAAGTTAAAGACATACTAGTGCATAGGAATAAACTTCTGATTATTGGTCTAGCCTGCTACATGGAATTTTTGGCTAGGGCGGCACCAACACACACAAAACTCGAGCAGACTTTTATACTGCGCCGCCTCAGAGTGGAGCAGCCAAATTACAGATTTTGTTGTTTATATACAAACAATTTCGCAGAAAATTGAAATATATGCTACTGTAGATTAATGCGTAGCTTTTGCCGGCAAGATCAATATGGCAGTCAAGGTTCAGTTCGAAATTGGTCATACATCAAAGCTCCGAAACAAAAAGCATCCACAAGGCTTCACACATGATTGGGAGATTTATGTACAGGGCGTGAATAAGGCAGAAATAAGTGCATTTGTGGAGAAGGTCGTCTTTATACTACACGAATCTTTTCCCAAGCCAAGACGAGGTAAGATTCATGGTTCTTGTGTGTTTGATTTTCGCGCCAAAAATTCTATTTCACTTTCAGTAATAAAGGAGCCACCTTATGTCATCCAGGAATCAGGTTACGCTGGTTTCATACTACCCGTGGAAATACACTTTCGTAATAGGGATGAGCCCAAGCGGATCATGTACCAATATGACTTGGATTTGCAAAACTCAGGTCCACCAAGACATCGTGTTGAAGTTAAAACACATGTCTTTGAGGCACCTTCAGAGGAGTTTCGTGCAAAGCTAATGCGTGGCGGCGGAGTACCTGTATTCGGAGCGAACGTTGCATCTGCCGGTAGCCTGAACCGAACGGCATCGCCTAGCGTTGGCGGCGATCCACCGGGAGCAGACTCAAACCTGGTGAAGGCGAAGGGCAGCGGCAGTAGCTTGGTAATAGATTCTGGGTCAAGCAAGAAACACAAATCTCGCACCGATGATGGCAAAGTGAACACGTTTTCTGCACTCTTTGGCTCACCCATTACAAAAAGCAGTGCAACAGGGGCCAATGTGGCCAAGCTTTCACCGGACTTTAAAGCTCAGACAAGTACAGCAAGCAATAAGATCGGGGCCCATGATGCTAAAGAGAAAACCAGTAAAGAGCGTGACAAGTCGAACAGCTCAGACAAACCGCGTGAAAAGGATAAAAAGGATCGACATGGTCGTGATAAAGAGCGAAAGTCTGGAAAGTCGAGCGAGACCAGCAGCAGCAAGCATGATAAAGATAAGGAGAAATCCAAAAAGGACAAAAGTCGCGATAAGGAACGCGAACGAGATCAAAGCAGTGGTAGCACAATTACTGCAGCTGCGGCTGCACTAGTCAGGCGGACAGTCAGTCCAAAGGCCGGTAGCAGAAGTGGCGTAGCCGAAATGAGTCCAAAGAAGCACACAACTGATAGTGCCGCGGGCACTCCGAATGCTCGATCCAAAGAACGTGAGGAGCATAAGTCAAGTGGAAAATCTGAGTCAAAAGACAGAGAACGAAGTTCTAACAAAAAGTCAAAAAAAGATAAAAAAGACAAAGATCGTGAAAGAGAGCGTGAAAAGCGTGAGGACCGTGAAAAAGATAAACGAGGACTCAAAGATGACCGTGGACATACAGATAGCCCGGTCACCGGTAGTAGCAATAACCAAACACAAGCCCAGGCACAACAATCTCAAGGCAGTTACGACGCAGTGAAAGCCACCGGAAAAGCCACCCCGAATTCGTTGGGCAGCAGTGCGAGTGCGAGCAGTCTGGCTTCCAGCAGTAGTAAACGAACACACGATAAGGATGAGCTAGTAGGAACTACACAATCGTCCGCAAAAGGAGGCGAAAAGGGCGGTGAGAGTAAAGCTGAGAAGACGACGAGCAGTAACGGGAACAACAGCTCGGATAAGAAATCTCATAAGCACAAGAAAAAGGATAAAAGTAAAGATAAAGATAAGGATAAGGAGAAAGACAAGGAGCGCAGCGAGCGCGAAAAAGATAAGGATAAGGAGCGGGATAAGGATAAGGTCAAGGATCGCGAAAAAGATAAGTCGCAACAACAACTGTTAACTGTCTCCGATAAACCAGCATCAATACCAACAAGTGCAACAGTTGGGGCGAGTGCAACATCACCGAAGACAGAGCTGAGTAATCAGCAGCAGACTGAAGGTAGTACGGATAAAACAGCCGTATCCAGCAAGAAAGAGAAGCACAAAAAATCGAAGGATAAAACCGCGAGCAAAGAGGAAAAGCGACAGCGTGAAGCGGACAGCAAACAAAGTAGTAAACAACAAACAGGGACTGGCTCTTCAGGTACAGCAAGTGGAGCGGCACGATCGCAACCGAAGGGTTCTAGCAATTTGGATTTGAGCGACATGGATTCGGCACAGTCTGCCCCGGACTTGGCAGCCACCACTGCATTGGCAGCAGCCACAGCTGCCACATTACAACATTCAGATAGCTCCAATAGCAGCTTTCCTGATTTGCCGGCGAAGAGCAGTCAACAGAAAGTAGGCGGAAAGGGCGGACAGAACAATGCGCATGGGAAGGACACCAAAGCGGCTGAAAATGCCGGCAAAGAGCATAAAGTCAAGTCGAAGACAGCTGAAAAATCGGATAAAAGTGAAAAGCTGGACAAGTCACCAGAAGCGAAGACCGAGAAGCTTGAGAAAACGGAGCTGAAGGAAGAAAAGAAACGTAATCGAAGGAACTCTCAAACCAGCAACAGCGGCAACAGCAACACGTTTATTGAGCCGCCATTGAAGTCGACGAAAAAGGAACAGACGGGTAAGTCGGGGCGTGAGAAGTCGAAATCGCCTTCTCTCCGACCAGGATCTGCAGCAGCAGCAGCCGTAGCTTCTGCTGCTATAGCCGGTAGCAACAACAGCATTGCTTCCTCGCCGAACAGCCACAACAACAACAGTTGCTCTGCAATACATAATAATAACAGCAACAGTGGACATTCGCCCGCGGAGCAACTGAATCAATCACTTAGCGGCGGCGGTAACAGTACGCCCTTGCCGACAGAATATCTGAATGAGCTGCAGGAGCTGCATCACAAAATAATGACACTGCAAGATAATGAGGAACTACAACAGGTTGTAGAGATGATTGCCGCCACAGGTTGCTACGAGATTACGCACAAAACGTTCGATTTTGATCTTTGCAAATTGGATCGCGGTACGGTCCAGCGACTCCAAGAGTTCCTGGCCACATCCGTATCGTGACACAAAATGTCATCGAGTACCGTAGCCGCTGCAGCGGCCTATAGCTAAGCGATATCTACACTCAGAAAAATCTCTCATGCACATAACCAAATAATCATTACAATTTTAATTAGTTAAAGACCCCAAATGCAATGCGAACTCCCTAATTAGATATGTCCCAAGTTATATTGGAATTACATTTCTCTTTACAGCCATTTGTCTGCTTAGTTTGTAAGTTTCCAAGGATCGGTCCTATCCGATGCCAAAATCGTAAACTATGCGATTCTCTTTAGAAAACAGCAAATACATACAATTATACACAGCGAGACACGCCCACTCAGTGAATGGGTAACTCTTTAGAGATACTATTTAAAATTATTTTCTCCAATTATGCAATTTTTAGTTTATTTTTTGTTTATAAAAGTTGATGCTATATTTTAAATAAATATTTATTGTTTTTTAATTGTATTCTATAATTGAATTCGAACTTTTCACATGAACCATTTCTGTTCATTTTGCATGTCGTATAATTCACAACAATAAGTAAACTGATATCTAAAGTGTTGAGAAGGAGACGCGAGGGCTGACGCCTTTTCAATCAATCCAAAGTTAAGATTCATAAAATGTGCGATATATTATAGTTACATAAGATCGTATTATTAAAATATAACCGTTAAACATATATGTATATGCATATACATATACATATATATTATCTTAACCGAAACACTGAATGTGCCATCGCAATTGTAGACAGCAAGAATTGTACAAGAAGTGTTATAGCCCATTACACAAAACCAGGTCAAAAATGGTTAACATACGTTAGGTATTTGTTTGCCGATCATATACACATACATAATTGTCTGTTAGGTTTTAAGGCCCGGCGAGTGCATTAACAAGTTACAATATCAATCATTCGTTTGCTATGTGCAGTTGGTTATTTACAAACATAATAGAATATCGAAATCCCCATTTTGATTTAAAAAGCAATACTTTGCAGTTACGAATTTACTCTTTAATACTACACTGCTAGAAGACACTAAAAATCAACTGTATTTAGAGTAGTGCGAGGATACGTACTAAGCATGGTCTTTGCGAATATTGGAAAATAATATAATAATAATATACAAACAAATAAATAAATACCTCCAATATAATACATTATAGTATGCAAGAATAAACAAAATATTTTATTTTTTCTGAGAAAAGAGCTCTTCAGCTCTTCAAACTTTAAGCCTAAGTCTATGACCAGATTTTAAAGGAAATGCAATTATGATGACTAGATTTAGTCACGGCAGTAACAAAATTTGCGCAGTTCCGGATCGCGTTCGTAAATGCACTTGGCCTGCGTGCCGTACTTGTTGACACGTGAGATATCTGATAGTTTGGTTATGCACTCGAATGTATGTAGATTGTAGGCCACACTCGCCTCATACAAAGCTTGGCCTGGGTGGGTGACTAGTTGCAGCTGATAGAATTCCTCGTGCACGTCTGTGTGACCGCTCATGTCGGCTATAAAGCCATCTCGGTCGCTGTTTGTTTTAAATTGCAGCAGCTCCTTATGCGGCTGTAGCCGCAGCGCCCAGTTGACTTGCACCAGCTCTAATGGAGCACAGAGCTGACGCTTTTCCAGCGTGGCTGCATTAATGGTCTCAACAACGTTGTTGGCCGCTTTAAGAATAATGCCCTCGTAGCGGCTGTCATTGAGTTGAAACGGTTGCCAATTTAGGCATGCGCACCAATGGGGCTCAATGTAGGCATCGGCGCAGGAGCGATTACTAGGTATTCGATCAAATAGTGATATGGCACGTCCATGCGCTTGCTCTGAAATGTGTATGTTTCTTGGTTGACTCTGGTCAGTCTTAATATCATTGGCGAATCCGTCGTAGTTGTTGTCAGGTGTTAAGTCACCGAGCCCAGCAGATTGTAGCCCTGTGGGAGCGAAGCGTAAAGTTAATTATTTCCAATAAAATCTGAGATATTAAAGATAACTTGCGTAAAAGATGCTTGAGTGTGGCATGAACGTCGAAAGGTGTGGACAGACGGTGTTCGTTATTCACAAAATTATCATACTCCTCGGGAAAGCGTTTCTTGAAGGATTCGGGAAATGCGAAGCTAAAAAAGGGTAGTCGTTCTTCTTGTTTGCCTTGAAGCGTTGCACGCACTTGGGCGAATCGATTGCCATGATCAGCCATGAATATCAGTATCGTATCGTCCAGCAAAGACTTCTCCTTGAGTCCCACCAGCCAATCGTGTACATCGTCATCGGCTGCACCCACCAGATTAATTGAGTCGTGCGAGAGGCCGCCATGAAAGCTAAATACAAAGCGCGGCGAGTCGCGGTACTTTAACATAAACTAAAACAAATTTCAAATAGTTTTAATGAGATGTTCACCGAACTGTTAAAAAAACCCACGTTTTTGGTGTACTCCAGCATGACTAGATGATCTGGCTGGTTCCCAATACAATTTGGCGCACTGCCACTTAGCATGTTCGATGCCTGCATATAGAACGTGCGCAAATAATGATCCACTGGCTGTGTGTCGAATCCATTCATGCGATATGTGAATGTGCCCACATATGGTAGGTCCTCATTGAATGATGTCAAGTAGCCGAGGCGTGCGAAATCTTTCCAAATCATGGGATACGTATCAACACTGACAGAATTTGAGACACGCTTCCTGGTCTCCGGCAGCTCCAGCTCAGTGTAACCGGTAAGGAGCGGAACGAGCGCTTGTGGAGTGCCGTCACCAACAATATTATAGCCCTGTAGTACAATTGCGCCTAGTTGCTGTGTTAAATAAGCATAGCTCCGCGGAAGTTTACGGATGAAGGCGTTCCGGCTTAGTGAGTCGAACCCAAACATCAGTACATTATAAAAGGGATTCCTTGAGAGGTCCTGCAAATGCTGATGTGCTCGGGCAACTACGTCGGCTGGCAACACTGCCAAATTAGGTAACATTGGCTGCTGCACAGTGTCACGGATACCAAATGCCATGCCAAACCATTTCTCCCCGGCGGCCGAGTGGCATGCAACGCGAACAAAATCGCTTTTCTGCAGTACATATGGCTCTTTGATCCTAACAGTGCGTCCAAACCGCGCTGTGTAATCTGACTTTCGTATGATATCCGTATAGGAACACGTTATATCGCCATGCACTGCGGTTATCTCCGGTTTGACAAAACATATTGATTTCTGGAGTATGAAAAATTGAAAAATATCACATCAGTAATTATTTACCATGCAAAGAATTCACATTTTTGAGGAATGTATATTTCCCATATTACACGAAAAACAACTTGATATTTATCAATTACCTCGCACATGACCCAATCCGGCTTGGAGCCGCAATTTATTTTGTCGACCGGCTTGTAGAATTGCATTATTTCTGGATTATCCAATGGCAGATGTGGTTGCCGGCATTCTCCCTGATTCATTTCTGACCTTATCGAACGCTCAATTATTTCGCTAAGATAAAATCGTCAAAGTAAACAACGCAATTCAATTCATTTTGGTTGTATTCGTACATTCATACATATCCATGTGTGTGCATTTGCACACTTATCTTAACTTACATTTTAATGCTTTTATCAACATCCTCCGGCTCAGAATTTAGAAACAGAAATGTAATGAACATCACCAAAATAATACTCAACAGCGCCAGCTTGAGCAGACCTCGTCTTATGAAGCGCATTTTTTAGCAATAACTAAAATGAATATTTAAACAATTCTTCAATTGTCTACATGCTGCTTTCACTTCTCCAATCTTCAGTTATGACAGTCCCTAGTATATATAAACCAAAGATTGCGAATCAGCTTTAATGAGATATTAAGCAGTCTTTTTAAATTTCATTTAATTATTTATTCTGCGAAATTTAGTTTGATAGCGCCGCGGTTAACGACAGGACAACGACCAAGAGTGAGACCAGACGGTGAACTTAAATATTTACATTGTTTGGCGTTATTGGTCAACTATCGATTTCCAGCTGTTTACATTTTCTGTCTGGTAGCGCTGTTATTGACAATACCGCGAAATGAGTGGAAGTCATTGGTTTTGAAAAGACTTCTCAACGTGTAATTATTAATTTTCTTATGAGCGTATGCACACACACATATTGAATAACAATACCTACTAAGAATGCAGTCCCTATTATAAAATAATAAAACGCATAAACGGTAAACTGTTCAAAAGTTTCCAAATTAAGATTTCCGTCCTCTGAGACGACGATGATTGTGAGGACAGTTTGAAGGATCAAGGCAACTAGCGTGTTTATGCCAAATATTAAAGCGAAACTATCTTCATCCAAACTCTTCGCTAGCTCGGAACTGCAAGAAAAACAGGCATTATAAGCAAAAAATTGATAAACGTCAATGTGATATACCTAGCGACTGTAATGGTAAAACCAAAGAGTCCACAAAATAGAACATATCCGAGATATGATAAATATATATTAGTTGTCCACGAACTCAATAATATGCAGCCCCCTTCAAGAACCGAGAGGACCGATAAGGACATTAGGCTGGCACGCGTTTTAACACGATCAGCGTAAAAATAACCAGCCAATAGAGAGAATAATGCAGATAGTGCAGTGCATCCGACATCGACAAATCCATTCCATGCAATCTATAAGCGATAATGGTTATTAGTGACCTCTCTGCCGATTACCACTCCATTTCACCTTAGGCTCGTTCTCAAAAGATTTCCATAAGACCTGCATGTAAGTTGTGATTTGCAAATAGCCAGCCAAATTGATAGCATACCAGAAACTCCACTGAGCAACTATGGCATTGGTGTAAGCGCTGTGAAAGTGCGACCATAATAACTGCAGGGGCTGGACCTTCTGAGACTCCTTAGCTTGCGAAAACGTAACGACTGAAGGTACTGCAGGCGTATCTCTCACATTCTCATTATCGGCAATGGAGCCTGGATCAGGTACACCTGCTGGCGTTTGTTGATTAAAGTAAAGGCTCTTCTCAACGCTCGGTAATCCAATGGCCCAGAAGAAGGCCAGCACTTGCGCTGTGTGTGACAGTATATATACTATTTATTTCACGCATTCCCGGCATACTCACAGCTAACTGATATGTACATCAGCTGGTAATAGTTCATTAGCTCAAAGAAGATTACCAGCTGAGCCGTAAAGCCAGCCACTAATTTCCCTATATACATCGCAGAACGAGTATGCGAAGTGACACGAGGGTAGTATTTCTTCTCGACCTTGGCATATATATAGGAATAGTATGCCACTTCTGTGGCCTGGTAAAATCCATAGAATAGCTCGGCCACTTGCAGGCCCGTTAGCGTAGATGTCCAAAGGTATATGCTCCACACAATGATGCCAGTTAAGGCATTAGCAATTACCATCGCTTTGTATCTGTATTAAGTGAAGAAATTGAATTTGTGCTTCTGTGTTTGTTTGTATATCCGAATGTGTATTATACCTGAGAAAATCGGTTATCAGGAACACAACAATTAACAGCGTCAGATAGGAATAAGTGCCCACAGGGTATACGGCCCGATTCACCTGATCTCGGGTCACATTATACCATTCGCCCAGCTGTATTTCGGCATGAAAAGGCTCCGAGGGTCGTATCTCGCGCAAAAATCCAAACACACAAAGTGCGCCTGAGATTTTCATCCAAGACGGCACCATTGTTAGTCCAATACTAGCTGAAAGCTTTATTATATGGCTAGCGAAGTGCTGAACTGCAGCATAAATAAATTACAGCAAAAATTGCACAGGCAATTATAACAAGTTATGAGCTAAGCGGCAGGTATATAGGTTTTTACTCATCAAGAGCTATATTTACTGTAATCAGCGCTGTCGTTAGTTAATCCAATGGACGGGAGTCGCGGGAAATTTTCCGTAATCACAGGCTCGATCTCTCACATACTGAGCTGTGATACATGAAATGATCTATGAATTGACTTTAAAGCGCGATTAAGAATACTTTATAAGTTTTCGATTGTCAGCAACTTACAAGTAGGCGAAGCTTTTTTATACCTATTATAAAATAAGATAATTAGCTCAGGTAACTTGAATGGACAATAAGTAGTTGAGGATTGTCTAATTGCACAGTGATAATACCGTTTATTTATCTCTAGCGCTTGATAGATTAGGTAATGGCAGGTGTACCGAAAAGTCTGAGGAAGCCACCCTGCTGGCTTTATTTAATAATAACAATCGATCTACAAAATTATTCACATTTTATTACATGCAAATGTACTGAGAAGTCAATTACGGCGCAGCGGAAGTGATCCCGTCGATGTGGAGAGATAACCAGTAAAAAATCTAATAGACTATAATTGCAATTACGAATATATAAAGAAAAACGCTCGAATGAGTTTTTTTTATTTTCAGCTCATTGCTAAAACAAGCTCTTTCTAAATACTACATTTTACCTAAATTGTATTTAAGTTATTAACACATTTTCACAGGTCAGCCTAATTAATATATGTCTAAGTATGTGGGAGACAACATTAATCATATTTGTAAGCTTTTTAGTTTTTTTAGTATAATATTAAAGCACCTTTGTGAATATTTCGACAGAATACGCCATCTATTCCAAAATCTCGCTTTTTGTGTGGACATCATGCTTTCCCCGTTGCCATAGAAGTTCCACTATGACGGAAATAAAGTATATGACGGCGACGGCTATGAAATAGAATGCATAGACGGTGTATTGGTCCACGGGGCCGAGCTCGAAGCCCGTTTCAGTAACGACAATGATGGTGAGCAGCGATTGAAAGATCAAGGCCAGCAGCGTGTTGATACCAAAGACTAATCCGAAGCTTTCCTCCTGCAGATTGCGGGCGACCTCAGCGCTAAGAGAACGAAATTATAAATTATATTCGCCAAATAGATAACAAAATCTTGGCTCACCTGGCCAGAGTTATGGTAAATCCGTATAGCGCTCCAAAGATAACGAATCCCACGTAAGACCAATAGATATCATTGGTCCAGCAGCAAATTAGCACGCTGGCGCCTTCCAATGCTGAGAGCACAGATAACACTAGCAGACTGGCGCGTGGCTTTAAGCGACCGCTGTGCAAATAACCAGCGGCCAGAGCAGTCAGAGCAGCCAAGGCGGTGAGCACGGCGTCTACGGCGCCGTTCCAGGCAATCTGCGGATTCGGTTCAATCGCTTTCCACAGCACCTGCATATAGTAGGTGACCTGCAGATAGCCCGCAAGACCAATGGCATACCATAGGCTCCATTGTACCACACGAGGATTTGTGTAGGCTTTATGGAAGTGCTGCCAGAGCAGTCGCATGGGACTGTAGCCCCTCTGACTAAAGGTTTTGTTTGGCTCGGCACTGGCCAGCTGCAGATCGGTTTCTGTAGACGCTTGAGTAATATCAGTTAGAGACGCTGGGCGATGAAAGTACAGGCTCTTATCCACTTTGGGCAGACCGAAGGCCCATAACATGGCCACAATCTGTGCTGTTGATTCATAGATGTATATTAGTTACAAGAAGGATCGAAAGAACTTCTTAGCTAAATCATCTTACTTGCAAGCGTTATGTAATTGAGCTGTTTGTAGTTCATTAGCTCCAGATTGATCATCAGCTGGGACGTTATGCCAGAGATCAGCTTGCCGGCAAACATGGCGGATCGTGTGTGAGAGGTGACTCGCGCATAATATTTTTTGTCCACTTTCGCATAGATGTATGTATAGTAGGCCACCTCGGCTGCCATGTAGGTGCCATAGAAGAACTCCAGAATTTGCAATGACAGCAAGCTAGTAGTCCAGATTAGCATGCTCCATATTATTACACCAGCCGCCCCAATCGTAATTATAAGGGGCTTATAGCTGCGAAATGCATGAAATTTAAAACTTGCCGTATGGCAGACCTTTCGGAATTCTTAACTTAGATACTGTAATGGAGAAGGGCTTCATTATATTCACATTCATGAAACTCTATGTACATTCCAAGTGGACAGTAAGCGTATTCGACCGAACGTACATATCAAGTTTTAAGCTTATAACGATAAATACATAGATTTCATTTGTCTTTAACCATTGACATTTCATACTCTCTTCTTTTAATCTTTCGCCATCTTACCGGAGAAAATCTGTTATCAGGAATACGAAAACCAATTGCACTAGGTGAGAATAAGTGCCCACTGGATAAACGTCTTGAGTGAGCTTTAATTAAGAAAGGATTTGGACACATGTTGGCCTTTACACATTATAAGCGTATTTGACTTATGCTCACCTGCTGCTCGGTTATATTGCGCCACGGACCGAGTAGATATTCCGTGACATATGGCTCCGAGGGTCGTATCTCGCGCACAAAGCCGAATACGCACAGCAGGCCTGAGATTTTTAGCCATTCTTTCATTGCTTTGCCGGTTGACCCAACACCGTCACGTAACGTAACGAAATAATGTATAACTTAACGGTCCAACTAGGCGTATGTTGAAGTGCGATATCTTTTTTTTTTTTTTTAACTCAAGTAACGGCATCAACAAAGTTTTCTGTCCGTTTTTGAAAGCTCTGCAGTTATCATAGTTTTTTTTCGATATTCTATTCTAAAACCTCGAAGTGCAGTTCTTGGAAATGACCTGAAGACAAGCGTCCCTCTAATCTAATCGTTCATACTCGGTAGATAGGATTTCTATTAGGATGACATTATCTTGCTATCACACCGATTATTTCTTTTTACGATTCTGAGATAATTAAAAAATTTATAAATTACAAAGCGCAGCTCGCGAAGCTTTCACACCGACGATCGGCGAGCAATTTACCGGCATCGGATATGCGGCACACACAAGCATTGAAATAAGACCAG
>JABVZY010000307.1:731884-758119 GCA_020883555.1 Drosophila nannoptera
TATGTTAGGCTGTAGGTAAACAGTTGGTCGCGATGAATATGAAATACCCTATTCCGTTTATAAACGGACACACAAATTGAGTGCCGAGTAACATTCAGCTCTATTTTTTTTAATTGATTTATGAACTACAACCACAACGCAATTCATTCCAATTGACGTGGGCATTTATTGTCAGCACGAAAGTTTTCTTGATTTTATATCGTCCGAGCTACTTACATCACGATTGAATGTGAATACGAAGCTCACAGCTGTCAGGAAACGTTTTAGTTGGCAACGCGATGTGAAAACAGCTGATTTGCACCTCATCCGTAATTGGCGCCCAGGCAAACAGAATATAAACAGTAGTTCGAAACTGATTGGCAAATATTGTAAAAAATACACGTTTATTAGCGCGCACATTTTTAAAGTATTTTTGTGTACGTGTGTCTGTGTGTGTGTATCAAGGTGTTACAAAGTATTTTACATGTATGTATAACAAAGTAAAGAAGAAACATGTAGCTATATACATAAAAGACAGGGTACGCTATTGACATTCTTTGTAATTGTGAATTTTGTTTTTATATGTGAATCATTTGCATAAACAGCTGCCCGTTCGTCAATATATCAATGAACTATGCTAAGAATTATTGGCCACATTTACGGAAAGTTAGAAAATACGTGTAAAAACTCTTAACAGCAACATTGAGGTTAGACTCTTTCGCACTTGTTTCGTGTTCGTTGATTGTTCCGTCCCACTCGTCCTTTTCAGACATTATCGCACTGTTCTTACTGTTGCGCAATGGGCGTGCCCTGAGGGCTTAAGGCTTGCGCCGACGTCGCTGTTGTCGTCAACGCCTTTGGATCCGATTGGACAAACTCAATGGACGCCGAATTGATGCAGTAACGCTTGCGTGTGGGCTTAGGTCCATCCTCAAAAACATGTCCCATGTGGGCGTTGCAGCGGGCACAGCGTACCTCGGTGCGTATGCGCTCTGGATGTGCAATTAGTAGTAGAATATTGCCCCCTTTTTAATTTGTATTTTGCATATGTGTTATTAATTGAGTACGTTTTTTTTTTCAATAGTTCGGGTTACGTTTTCATTGTTGTTTGTTTGTATTCACATTCATTGATATTGGCATTTCATTGAATTTGTTCAGATTCAGAATGATTTATAATATTAAGTAGATTATAAAACGAATTGCGAAAAAATTGTTGTGAAAAGCAAAGTGTGTGAGATAGATAGAAAGTGAAAGTGAAATGCAAGAGCAAGAACACATTGAGATTTGATTCAAGCGAGAGAACAGAAAAAGGGAACGGCGAAAACATAATTGGGCAAAAGACGGCAAGAGAAATGAATTCAGATGACAATATAGAAGTGCGAATGCATCAAAGAGAGGCGAATAGCGAAAGAGAGGGTGAAGGAGTGAAATAACAGAGGACGGCGTCGATTGAATAAACAGTAAATTACAAAATATAAGAAATGAAATATATAAGTTTGGTATTTTTATTGCGAATGATTTAGTTGGATGTATATTTGAAATATATATCCAATAAATAATGTTTATATAGTTATTGTTAATAAGCATCAGGTGTTATGTGTTACAATTCAACAATGATTTCAAGTGAGTGAGTGTGTGTGTGTGTGTGTATATTGTTAGCAAAACAAACCCCCAAAGTATGTTTACAGGCGAAACATTAGGTATTTGTGTTGGTTTTCGTTTTCGAAGCGAGTTAAAAAAAGAGAATAGAAAATATACGGAAAATTCACATTATTAAGTTTGTTGGACAATATATGCTTCTCTTTCAAGAGTATTGCAATGTTTTACATTAATTATAATATAATATGAACAAGTAGCAACACAAATTAAAAATTATCAACGAAAAAGCCAAACATAAATTGTTAAAAATAAAGCGAAGGAAATAAAGCAACGAGATCATTTTTCAACGATACATTTAAATAATTTAAATAATATTTATAAAATCAGAAGTATAAAGAGATAAGGAGCGATAGAGACATGTATTAAATGAGATCTAATCCAACATCATGTAAAAAACAAATATGAAACCAATGGAGAAGTTTGTGCGTGCTTTATGGCATAGATGAATTCAGAATGAACCATTTGAAGGCTTGACTTAAAAGCGCATTCGAAAAAGGCGAAGGAATTGGTCAAATTACAACATATATTTAAATAGAGACTGCCTGTTGCTTTAATATAAATTGGATTCCCATTAAACACGGATCGAGTCACGCGCTCTGCGCGAAGTCGTGACGCGATGAACATATCAACAATACAGCATGAGTATTTTTCGCAAACATGTAAATAAGTTCCTATATGCTTTATATATTCATAAATATATGTACTTTGTGTACTGTGTAGCTTAGCATAGTATTCTTCCCTCTCCGCAGATCCCGTTCTGAATTAACCAACCAAACGAAAAGCATTATTTCTTGGACGATGTCGTCGTCCCTGCCGGAGTTTTAGTTTTCACAAAATCAATCGATGCCGAGTTGATGCAGTAGCGCCGATGTTTCGGTGGGGGTCCATCATCGAAGACGTGACCCATGTGGGCTGAGCACTTGGAGCAGCGCACCTCGGTGCGGACCATCCCTAACGTTTTTGAAATGACTACTGTTTTTTTAATCATATATTTTGTTATTGTTTGCAATAGTTTTTGTTGTGTGTGCGTGTGTTTTTTTTTGTTTTTGTTTTTTTGCATATTCATTTTTAAGAAAGTTTCAGTTTTGGTTAGCAAAGAAGATATATAAGAAGTGGATAAAAGAATTATACTCAATTAGGTAAGGTTTTCGTTAGTTCGTTCTGTTCACAATATTATAACTTGCACATTCATCAAACAGGACATAATCACAAGTAACGGCACAAACAGTTGTCATTTAAGCGGATCAACAACTACAGTGAATACATGTTTGTGCGTAAGAGTCTAGAATTGTTTTCTGTTTTAACACAGTAGCAAACAAACAAATTAACAAACAAGCCAAGGAACACATAGGACAGTACAAGATATATATAGACGAGAATATAGATGGGTCTTAATTTTGGTAACCCCCACTAACTGAACAAATTTAACACTATCCATCTATACAAATTTCATTGTATCCGAAACATTTTCATATGCATAGGAGGTGCTCGAACTTGAACTCAATTCGAATTTGCAGCCAAAGCTGTTATTGCAAAGCAACAAACAAACTCAAATAAAAACTGCAAGAACTAAAGATGTCAAACGTAAAAATAGCTAAAACTTAAAAAAAAAAACTATAATAATTAAAAGAAAAAACAGCCAAAAGTGCCGAACGTATCTAATCTAGAACTAAATGCAAACGATCTGTACATATAGCCCACATACCTGGTATGCTGGCATCCCGGTGTAATGTGATTTTTCCCTTGTCGAGCACATCATTGAAAGCTGGCCAACCACAGCCAGAATCATATTTGGTGTCCGAGCTGAACAGATCCTGATGGCAGACAATGCACTGATAGACGCCTTTCTCGTAATGTTTGTTGTAACAGCCTGAAATTTGGGGGGAAACATGGTTAAAGCATTTTACGCAATTGTCTTCAAGTCTTGTGTTATTAAGGCACACCTGTGAAGGGGCGCTCGGTGCCCGCTTCTTGTGTAACCTGATACTGCAGCGGCGTTAGACGTTTGCGGAGTTCCTCCTTGTTTACGTTAATCTTTTCGCATTTGTTCTCCATGTTACTGCCTTTAAATCTGTTGGAATTTGTGGTTTTTGTAAAATTAGTTATGGGTGGGACTGCCTATACGGTGTATATATACATACATGTGTATATATACGATAGACGATAGTTATTCGAAGATATATTAAATATTTTTTGGGTAGTTCTTGCTTCTGGTCTTGCCTTGGCGACTTTCTTAGGTCGTCTATCTTTCTTCCCGCAACTTTTGTTCCACTTCCACTTTGTTTTAGACTATAATTAATCTACATATTTGCATTCTCGAATTGCTTATTGTGTTGACAATCTTTATTGGTCAGCTCTTACTTATCAGTAGATTTAATAATAATACATTATGAAAATCATGCTATTATGGCACACATAGGATAAGAACACGTTTACAGTGTTATCAGCAACGATTCGCGTGGAGTAATTGTGGAAAAACAACTGGCGGGAAAACACACATGCTACCAAGCAGAGTCTTTGCCACGCGATTCAGATTGAGCATTAACAAGTTATAAACAAAACGCCCACAACTGCAGGCCGCTGTAAGTGGAAACTCGAAATGGAAGGTGTGAACTAATTTGTTAGGCCTTCCGAAGTTGAATTGAGTGAAGAAACGCATAGGTTAAAAATAATTTGATGCTGCGCACTTAAATTAAGTGGCGCTCCATATAAACAAAACCCATGCACGAAATTATGGAAACATGGGGTGTTTTTTTTTTTTTTAATTTTGGTATATGAGAGAGCCAAAAACCACTGAAGTGTGTCGCGTAGAATAATAAAATCGTTGAATTTAAAAAATAAAATAAATGAGTTCGATTCGCTGATCGAATCGCATGAATCACTGTACGTCCCGAAATAGCAGCCAAATTGACAGCTTTAAAAAGTGCGCAAGGTATTAATGCCAGAAAATGTGAACTAGAAAATTGAGCCGCAATTGGAAATTCGCCAATAGCCAGACGCACAGAAATCAATTTAATTGTGTTTTTTCTGCCTTTTCAAAATAAATCACATCTATTGTGACTTCGATTCAATCGAGCATAGGCAACCTAACGTAGCGGCTACAGACAATGCCCGGGACACACCCACCTCCCCCGCTATTGCACTCACCCGCAAATGCACGCATGTATGGCACTGCAAAGGCCCAGGCTGAAGTAGCGATGGCTCCGGCTTTCGGTTGAATCAAGATATAGCTGTGAGGTTTGGTGGCGTTAAGTGCGAAAAATCGTGCCCACAGTGCGTGGCGAGAAAGTGAAAACATTTTTCGAGCGCCTCTAATTGACAGCGGTAAGTCTGTACAGAGTACGTAAAGCTTATGACGGCAATGGCAACGGTACGACTGCAGTCTGCACTTGGCACTGATGGGTTATTTAATCACATGTGAAATGGCTGAAGCACAACTGTGAAAAGTCAATGTTTTGCCCGTGAGTGTTGCGCTCTTACGCCCACTCACATACACCTACGTCTTTGCTCAAACTAAACCAATATTCATGCAATTTTTCTCACTTCCGTGTTTTCATTTTTTGGCATTCTATTTCTACGTATGCACGTTGGTGTAAGTGCTTGTGAATGTGCTCACACCGTCACGGAGAGAAAGCGTACAAGAGAGAAAGCCAATGATTTAGCTCGTAATTTGTACAATTAGACATTTACTAACCAGAAAAAGGAGCAAACCACTGTGAATTTGTGCTGAATATTATCTTTTCCAACCTTGCACAAAATTATTTTTCGAAAAAAAGCCTAATACGTCAAGGCAAACTAAAAACAAGTGCATATACACATTCATGAAGCTACTGTGCGTCCTTGAAGGGGGGCGCAGTGCCTATGTTAGGAAAATGCTCACCTGCGAATATATAATTTAGTATCGTTGCTTATATTGCTATTTTTGGCTTTTGTTTATATTCTCTTCAGCTTTCGTAAGTAGCATATAATTTTTGACCATCCACCACAACTGCTATGTTCCCTCAACGAAGGAAAATGAAAAACTAAAAATCTGCTAAACAGCTGCCCGTGGAAATCAACAACGTTGCCAGACTTATGCCTCTATCAGCTGTTGTGTCGCGTTGCCAACGCTGCAAATATATTTTTAGGGAGTCTGGCAGCCTATAGTTAGCATTTGTTTTGTTGGCTACAAATAGCTGAGCTCTTGTGTAAAGTTTTAGTTGTGTTCTTGTCAAAATTGAATAGAGAATATAAATATCTTTTCTATGTATCCAAGTGAAAGTAAAAGCCTATCCCTAAGAACTTTGAAACGCAATGTAAAAAGTGGTATTTGAAAAACTAGTAAAACTGACCACACGCAAAGAGGGCGTCAACAAAGGGCGAAAGAAAGAAAAAAAGAAGAATAAAAAACCTATTCGCAATAATAAAAAATTACATTACTTGCAAACATAGACGGTTTCTATTGCCATGAGTAATCACAGATATCACCATGGCGGCGGCAGCTACATGCATCCGCGAATGTCGTATCCACATCATTTTACATATGTTTCCAGTTGTGTGAAATACCTTATCTTTCTGCTGAACTTTTTGTTTTGGCTGTTCGGCGGACTGCTCTTAGCGATTGGCGTCTACGCTTTTATGGATAAGCTGAAGGACGGCAATGGCTGGGTGCGACTAGAAACTATTTACGATGTTATCTTCAACATATCTTTGGTCATGATCATAGCTGGTATAGTCGTCTTTGTGGTCAGCTTTGCTGGTTGCTTAGGCGCTCTGCGTGAAAATACGTTTTTATTGAAATTCTACTCGATGTGCTTGCTGATCTTTTTCCTAATGGAAATGGCAATTGGTAGGCGTGCACTTTCCCGAACATCATAACATCAAAACAATTAAATTGTATTTCTTGCAGCAATCATCTGCTTTGTCTTCCCACAAAATATGAATTCCTTCCTTGAGTTTCAATTCACGGACAAGATCATTCACTCGTATCGCGATGATTCAGATTTGCAAAACTTCATAGATTTTGCACAACAAGAGTTTAAATGCTGTGGTTTGAGTAACGCCGGCTATCAGGATTGGAGTATGTTGAAATGCTAATACAGTATACAATAATGCAACGACTACTTTTATTTGTAGGCAAAAATGAATACTTCAACTGCTCGTCCCCGTCGGTGGAAAAGTGTGGAGTGCCCTATAGCTGTTGCATAAACGCTACGGACATTAGTTCGGGCCTAGTCAATATTATGTGCGGCTATGGCGTGCAGGAACATTCGGTGGCTGCAGCCAGTAAACGCATCTGGACTAGCGGATGTATTGAAATCGTTCGTGTCTGGGCGGAAAGAAATCTCTATGTTATTGCGGGAGTTGCTCTCGGCATCGCATTTTTACAGCTATTTGTGATTTATTTGGCGAAGACTCTGGAAGGTCAAATCGATATGCAGAAGTCGCGCTGGTCGTGAGTGCCATAGCACCCGGTATTTTACGGGTATCCCTTCGATGATTTCTACTATTACGACACTCAAATGTAAAGCAGGCCAGGCCGCACTGGGTGGTCGGTCGCTAACTATCTCTTCTCTTTACCAACCGTCAGTTTATCTGGTCCGTGCAATGCTCAAATTTTTTTGAACAAAACTGATATTGATAATTCAAAAGATCTGCTTGTAGTTCTTTGTATATGGAATTCTCTTGCCTTTTTGTGCAGTTAGCATTTCTCAAAATTCACAGTATTATACTCTGAATTACTATCTCTTTTATCATATACGAATAGATAACAATATTTATACACCTATAAATCGTTGAATTAACCATAGCCAGACTTATGAAAAGCACTACCCATTTCATGCATGTTCGTTTGTAAGTATTTTAAAGTATAGACGAAATTGTGACAAAAGCAAAAGGACAAATTTTATGTATTCTTTGTGTTCTTGTTAGAAATTAAGTGAAAAACGTAGTAATGTAAATAATTGTTAAGACAAAAAGGAAAATGCATTTAAAATTAACACTTGAAATATTATTCCAAGCGATTACATACTGTATGTATATTTAATGAATATTCTGCGAATGTAGTAGTAGTATTATACTCCATTGACATAATATTGATAATCCAATTATAGTATATTCATCTATCGTGCGTGTGTATGCAATAGACAGATGTTTGAAACTATGATTATTTGTTTATAGTATTTCAAGAATAGTACTTGTCTATTAAATATTTAAATCGAAATAAGCAATTTATTTCCATCTATTGATAACATTTATTGCTAGATTTTTGATAATTTCCATATTCGTATACGAGAACTTTTGGTTTTTGTCAATTCATCAATTAAATAACAAAAAGTTGTGAAATTCTCGACCACGTTGAACAGATAATTCGAGATTACTGGATTCGTGCAAGGTCAGCAGATAAGCTGTACAATTTTCACGCCAACTATAAATTAAATGAATTGAGTATTTCACAAAAATCCGCGTACAAAAGCAATCATCTTTATTGTTCAAAACAGATGCTCGCATCGATGCATACGAGTAAAAAACATATGGTATTGGTAATTCAGAGTTAATTATTTCAGTAATTTATGATGGAGCGAATGCTCTCGCCCTTGTGCATAAGATCAAAAGCTTCGTTGATTTTGGCCAATGGGAGCTCGTGCGTAATGAACTCGTCCACAAGGAGGTCCCTTTTCAAATAGTCTTCCACGAGTCTAGGTACATCTGATACCGACCGCCAGCCACCAAATGCGGAACCCTTCCACACACGACCGACAACCAATTGGAATGGCCGTGTGGAAATTTCCTGACCAGCGCCGGCCACACCGATCACGACGGATGTGCCCCAGCCTTTATGTGTTGCTTCCAGAGCAGCGCGCATAGTGTTTACATTACCAATGCATTCAAACGTGTAATCGAAACCACCGTCGGTCAACTCAATCAAATAGTTCTGAATTGGTCCCTTGTCAGCCACTTCTTTAGGATTGACAAAGTCAGTGAAACCGAACTTTCTCGCTAATTCGAATTTAGAGGGATTTATGTCAATTCCATAGACCTTGCCAGCTCCTGCTTTTTTGCAACCCAGTCCAACGGCCAATCCTACTGCGCCAAGTCCCCACACAGCACATGTGCTGCCCGGTTCCACCTGCGTACAATTATATATAAAATGATGAGCGAGCTGAATAAATAATCGAGTGGACTTACTTTGGCGGTATTCAGAGCTGCGCCGTAACCTGTAGAAATACCACAGCCAAGCAGACACACCTTATTCAGGGGCGCCTTCTCATTGACTTTAGTCAGAGAAATATCGGCAACAACAGTGTACTCAGAGAATGTCGAGGTACCCATGAAATGGAACAATTGCTTGCCTTTGCACGTGAAACGACTCGTACCATCGGGCATAACGCCAGCACCTTGAGTTACTCGAATCTTTTGGCAAAGATTGGTTTTGCCGCTCAAACAGAACTTACAATCATCGCATTGCGGAATGTATAGTGCAATGACGTGATCGCCGGCCTTGAATTTCGACACCCCCTCACCGACACTCTCAACTATGCCAGCACCCTCGTGGCCCAACACCGACGGGAAGAGACCCTCAGGATCGGCACCACTCAATGTAAACGCATCTGTATGGCACACACCTGTTGCAGTCAGCTTAATGCGTACCTATAAAAATACGGCAATATTGTTAGATTGTGGTTGTGAGAAACGCAGACTTTGATATCGCCCTATCGACATACTTCGTGGGCCTTTGGAGGGGCGACTTCTATTTCTTCAATTACAAGCGGCTTTTTGGCCTCCCAAGCGACAGCAGCTTTGCATTTGATAACCTACATAAAAGTGCATATTTAAGGATTACGTTCGGTATATTATTTTATTCCTTAAGTCGAGCATACCTTGCCTTCCGTAGCGGACATTTTTTTTTACTAAGTTATTAATGGAAAAAACCCAACGACTGGACACGGCTATGGCAGAATTGCGAGTGATAGAGATGTGTAGAGCCGGCAACTATTTGCTATTGCTTCTTGCTGGTGCTCTCTTTCTGTTCCCGTCCATTGTGAATTAAGTACGTATGGTGGGACCAAACGATATTTAAATCAGACAGCTATGCAAACATGTGTTGATTCTTAACAGTTATATACAAAAACTGTCCAACAATTCCATGCCATGCGGTTTACTATGAAATTTTTTCGATGAATCGATAATTTCAAGCTTTATACGCCATTTCGACTCCAAATAAGTATCGTAAAAATATGTTCTTAAGATCCCGTAGCGTTCAAGTTCTTTTTTTAATATATATTTTCTTAAATATTTTGTACAATGCATACAATTACAATATATACAATAATAACGCATTTTATTCCACAATTTTATTCCACAAAGCGCGACAAATTTTTTATGGCAAACTTAAATTAGCGGCGAATTCAAAAATACCAAATGTTAAAGCTCTTTTTCATCAAACCGTTGTTTTTGAATTCCAGACTAGACTTTTTTAAAATTACGATTTTGTTATTCTTGAATTAATATTCACTATTATTATTTATCAGTTAGTAGTTTCTGATTTCGTTCATTATTAACAGCTGTTAATGCATTTAATTATTTTATTGCGCATGCGTTGCTTTGCATAAATATTGTTCGCCTAACCCAAAAAGGCGGCAACGTGAAGGAACGCAAAACAGGACAAGGACAACGAAACTTTGTGAAAAATCAATAATTACATAGCTACCCAGACTGACTGCCGGAAGCTGCAGTGCATTTTAATACGCTTTAATTTTTTTTTTCGATTGAGATAAAAGAGTCAACTTCATGTGCTTGCTTGGAGATATGTGCATTTTGTAGCAAGCAGAAATTGCAAAAATAAAACAAAATGGTTGGAAAAGGCGCTATGAGCGCAGAAGTGTCAAATAAGGAACGCCCCGTTTTTATACCTCCACGAAAACGTCAACAAAACAAAGCTGAAGCCAAAAAGCAAAACTATGTAGATCATATTGTCAATGTGCAGGTAAGTGTGTCCATCAATGAACCTATAAATTGTGAATTCATTTTGAAAATTGGCTGTATCAATCCGTAGCAAAATCGAGCCAAGCTCTCGCCCTCAAATCCTGGCCTTGAAGAGGAGTTGCTCAAAACTAAATTGATTATCAAAAACAAACAACCGCTACCGCAGCTGCCTGGTGAGCATGGCGGCGCTCAGGATACGATTGCCAGCACCAACTCGGCCAGTTCTACGCAGCATAGCAATAAGTCGAACCGTTCAGCAAACAATTTGAATGAACTGCAGAATTTTGAATCCGTGTCGCAGGGCACTAAGTCCACTTCACAGCGGCATGAGAGTAGCACTGTGACACCAAGTAGTTGCTGTTATTCAGAAAGTAGCCTTGATGCCAAGCTGAGCAAGTCGCAGGACTGCCTCAGTCTAAGCAATCGTTCGTCCTCGAAGAAGCGCGTTAACATACGCACCTCCGACTTGCCACACGTGCGCAGCGGACGCGCCTCGCCCGACATTGCCAATTACGAGGATCTGGAGTCAGGCGAAACCAGTGTTCTTAACACATATGATCAGAGTTTGGAACGCTATCAGGCTCGTAAAGCAGGTGATGGTGGAAACTATTTGACCATGACAGGCACTATTAAGAGGGGACGCAAAAAGGGGCAGTCCATTGATTTGCAGATAAATATCAGTCGAGAGGAACTGGAACAGCTCAACGCCCATGCCATGGCTAATGAGTCGCACAAGGGAAAGAATCTTTGCTGCACTTGCTCTTGCGGTGTTGGTCTTCACATCTTTCTCATCTCGCTGATTTGTTTGCCCTTTGTGACGGTCATCTCGGCCGCATATTCCTTTTATATTGGCACTCTAACATGGTACAATATGTTTAACTATTACTGCGAGGAGAAGTCCTACTTACACAAGATCTTTGTCACGCCCATACTCTTCCTGGCCTATCCTCTGGCTATTGTCCTGTGCACATTCGGGCTCGGCTTATACTCGGGCTTTCGCCAGCTCAGTCTGCAGTATAGCAGCTGGGTGAATGATATAACCGATATTGAGAAGGGGTTCTACGGCTGGCTATGCGGCTTCCTTCATATGTCCGACTGCAGTCCCTATGAGGTTGTTATACTCACTGACATTTGTGTTGCGCCGCAGGATCCTCAGCGCTTGCATATTAATAAGCCTAGACAGGAATTATCCATGTAAAAGGAATACAAAAGCAAAAACCAATATAAGGGATAAAGTACTCGATAAAAAAGCAGCGTGAACCGTCAATCTAATCGAACTACTGTGGGCATCTATAAATCTATTTAAATTAAATTTCCGTGTGGGTTTAGCCCCCAATTTGAGTTATCTACGAATGTTATATATACCTATATATACCATTCCCTTATTAATTCAAATATTACGAATCGCCGCAGTAGCCGCATCATATCGAACAAATTTTATGACGGTTTCGATTTTCGACCATATGTGTGATACGTGTTATTAGAATCGTAAAAATTCGGTTATTAAAATCAATAACTTTATGCTACGAGTTCAACATAACTAAAGTTCAATGCGTTTAGTTCCAATTTGGCCAAATTTGTTCCTTCAATAGCTTTCGACTACAATTACATTTATATATACATACGTACAAATGCGATGTATAAATGCTATACAACTTTACAAGTCTAGATATATTGTTCCATTATAGATGTATGTACTCAAATCGCCGGTCCATCAGTATTCGAAATTTTGTTAATTTCCAGTCGATATAGTTTATTTTTAAATTTTCAAGTCAAGGCCAAATTTTTTAAGAGACAAATAGAAAACGTATATAATTTATTAAAGACAAGCGCATTTAAAGTGTATGCATTTATATAGATACTAAAAGCAAAGTGAAACTGCGTAGTAGGTATGAAGCAAACTTTTTCTTAAATATAAGATAATAACATTTTAGTTTTAAATTCAAAATAAATAAATATATATTTATCAGCCGATATTATAGGGTAAACTATATATGTAAGTACATATAAGGAAATGTTTTTAAACAGAAATTACAATATTTAAGAGGTTTATCTTAAAGAAAAGCTGCTAAACCCTTGGCGCAAATTATTATTATATACCCTGCCAGACATAATGATTAAATATCTACCATGAGTCGTGACGATCTTGGATCTTTTAGTAAAGCTATAAGTTAAACACAATTACTTTTTATATGAAAATCAAATATGTCGCAAGCTCAGTGATTATTATATGAGTTTTAAAGAGTCTTGCTAAGATATTGTATGTGTGTAAAACTTTCTTGGTTTACAACAGATCAACAGATCATTCCTCAAAACACTTTTGTACATGATTTAACAGGCCAATCGGGGTAATCGGTTTGGCAATATGTGCTGCTTGCGACCATTCGAGATTTAATCTGCACCAAGTATTGAAGACTGGTATGCATTGAAAAGATAACTGGATAATGAATATATACGTACGCAAATACAAAACTAAATATTGAAGGTCTCTAGCATTATATGTTACATGCTAAGTGACCAAATTAAGATACCCTTTACCGGGGCAGTGCAAAAGCGCATTTAAATATCATACTTAATTACTTAGTTCCAGAAATAAAGAAACCACAAATACCATTCGAACCATTTGGCAATTAATTGTTATCAATTTGTCCAAAGTATTAGCTAAGGGGCTCGGTAATTGTGGACAATTGAATACCCTCTTGTGGCTGTGGTTGCATCTTTAAGCTGATGCCTTCTCATAATTGATAAAGCTGTGGTGCTTAGCTATTTAGCTGAAACTTAAGCTAATAAGTATTTCAAGATCTACAACAAGTAAGCCAAGCATCTCAACCATACATATGTATATATTACATCGTATTAACAGACTGCAACATATGGTAGCCGGCACTTTTATACAAAAGAAAACATAAATGCTTACTGCAGGGCGAATTGCGCTGATAAACAGCTGTTTCCAAGTGTGGCAAAATGAAATCAAGAACAAGAGCACGATATAATGAAACTCAAATAATGAAACTCAAATAGTAAAAACACCAAGTCAATAATACATACACATATGTATGTGAATAGCTGTACATATCAATTCATGTTCGCGCATTTTGATATCTCAACATATTCTCGGGTGTAGACACCCATTCTTCGTAGAGCATTGAGCAAACAAATGAATAGAAACTTAGTACAATTCGAGCGTTCAACGCGTGCGGACTTTTAGCTCTGTAAGCAAATATAAAAATATTTTCATTTGTGGCTTTATTCAGATCATTTGCATTAGTAAAAAAAATGACAACAGACAATTTGACGGCGGTTTTACACGGCATTAATGACTTGCGTCTGGTATGGCTTATAAACACAAAAATACTATTTTACATTTATATATTAATATATTATTCTATATGTAGGAACAACGTCCAATACCGGAAATATCTGCCGATGGTAACAAAAGCATAAAATATATCGAAATCGATCGGGTAGGCTCTCGATAAGTCGATAATTATTTAAATTTTTGTGTACAGAGGTTTTGATAGCGATGGATAGCGTCGGAATTTGTGGATCTGATGTGCACTACTTGACAAAAGGTCGCATCGGCCACTTCGTCGTGACCAAGCCCATGATCATTGGCCATGAAAGCGCGGGCGTAGTGGCAAAAGTGGGCAGCAGAGTTCGACACCTAGCCGTGGGCGACCGGGTGGCCATTGAACCCGGCGTGCCCTGCTACAAATGCGATCACTGTAAGCAGGGTAGCTATAATCTGTGTCCCGATATGGCCTTCTGTGCGACGCCGCCCTACGATGGCAATCTGACACGGTACTACAAGCACCCAGCAGACTTTTGCTTCAAATTACCCGACCATGTTACTATGGAGGAGGGTGCTCTGTTGGAGCCGTTGTCTGTGGGTGTACATGCCTGTCGCCGTGCTGGTGTTGGTTTGGGATCTAAGGTGCTCATCTTGGGCGCAGGTCCCATTGGATTGGTTACGCTACTAGTAAGTGGAGATCGATCAATCGACATCTATTTCTTCGAAGTTTTATCGTGCATTTTTTAGGTTGCGCAATCGTTGGGCGCTACAGAGATTTTGATCACGGATTTGGTGCAACAGCGTCTGGATGTGGCAAAAGAACTTGGTGCGACACACACGTTGCTTTTAAAAAAAGAAGACACCGCCGAAGAGGTCGCCGAATGTGTGCGTCAAATAATGACTGCGGAACCTGATAGGTCTATAGATTGTTGTGGAGCGGAGAGTAGTGCCCGGTTGGCTATCTTTGTAAGGTCCAAAAAAGGAAAGTATCTTAAATTTTAAGTGGCATTTAAATATTTACAGGCAACAAAATCTGGTGGTGTTGTGGTAATTGTGGGAATGGGACCACCCGAAATGAAACTACCTCTCTTTAATGCCCTAGCTCGCGAGGTGGACATTCGTGGAGTATTCCGTTACTGCAATGAGTAAGTCGTGCAATTGGTATTTTTATAAAAAGATTAACAACATATTAACTTTTAAGCTATGCCGGCGCCTTGGCTCTTGTTGCCTCTGGCAGGGTGAATGTGAAGCGGTTAGTCACTCACCATTTTGATATAGCTGAGACGCAAAAGGCATTTGAGACATCTCGTGATGGTTTAGATGGAGCTATCAAAGTTATGATACACGTTCAACCCAGGAACAAAAATAATCCTGTCGAATTTTAGATTCCCTTGAAACAGAATTCAATCACTCAAATAAATTACATTTGTGAAACACGGTGAAAATTAGTGCACGAAAATTTTATTTTATTTTTAATTTGGCTATCCAAATTAACTTGTGTTTCACACAGGCTTTATAATAGTATTGAACATGGAAGGTTGGCGAATATTGCGTATATTTTACAGTTTTCCCAGAAAATGCGATGGCTTTAGCCTGTTGGGGCAAACGATAAGGAACTTACACAAGGGAATTAATCTTGACAATTTGATTCAGGATCGTATGCGCGAACAATTGCTAGCTAAAGAAGGAAAAACGAATGTGCTCAAGAGTGGTGTTGAAAGTGATAAAACGAATGCACCCATTAAAGATGCGACATCTGACATTGCCATGCCTAGCCAAGAGACAGCTAAGAAACAAGAAACACCCGAAAAATCAACTGTAGTCACAGCTGAATCTACTCCCAATAGATCTGGTGCAAACGTTTGTGTAAGTGGACTTATCGTGAAGAAATCAACTTCGCCGGCTGGCGATGTATCTAAGCTGAACAGTTCAGTTTCCTCACGTATACCCCCGACTAAACCATTGAGGAAAAGTATGACCCCAACTGAACCGGTCTGCAAGTCTGCAGGAGAGACAAGTGATGAAACAGCTCGCATTGGCAGACTCATTGAAAAAAACTATTTGCGATACCAGACCCAGCGCAAACCGCAAACCGCAACAGAAAAATCTAAAGCCGGACCTACCAAAAAACAAAATCATGAGCTAGCTAAGCCGAAAAGTAAGTACACACGAGTAATACCTATACCGCGTACATTTATTGGTAATTTTGTCCAAAAAGCAGCTGCTACGAAACGAGCCACAACTAGTTCCGTGCAAGGAGCAGATACCCCGAAGACCCTGGCCACATCGAACGCGCCGAAAGAAGAGAAACCTATGGATGCTCAAAAGGATAAGGTCAAAACACATTACAAAGTTCAAGTTCAAACTTTTATTTCCAACAAACCCACTTTACGATTGCGCGGTACTTGCTTGGTCAATAGGAATGACCGATCCAACAAAGAGCAGAATCCCAAGTATACCAATACTAATGGCATGACTTTCGAAAAGCCGGCGAAAAAGTAGCATCCCAAATATCCAACTTGGAATGCCCTCCAGTCACGTTTGCAATGACGTATATCCGAGGTCTCTAGATGGGGTGGTTAGTTAAGGGCTTGTTAGGCTACCAACAATATATGGAAAGACCCTAAAATCTACCCGCTATGATGTCTTCGACATATTTCGGAAAATTTGACATATATGTTTGGACGGCTTATATTCAATAATATTGAGAAATATTCAATTATGTTCATTTAAAATAAATATATGTAATATATATATATTATATATATTATATATATATCGCTGATCGCTTGATTGTGATTTAGAAAGCAAACTGCGGCCTTTGGCAGCAGCGCATGCATACTTGACTATCTCCCATCGACCAGGCTGTTCGATCTGCTGGAGCCTCTGTGAAGAGGCTGGTGACACACCATTTCGATGTCAGCGAGACGCAGAAGGCTTTCGAGACGGCTCGCTATGGCACGGGCGGAGCCATCAAAGTCATGATACATGTACAACCTAATAATGCTAATAATCCTCTAAAATTATAATCAGTAAGCACGGAGAAATAAGTAGGAAAATTCAAACTATGTCAAGTTCGAGCAAAACAATTTTCTTATCTTGGTGCAAAATCTAGCGTTTAAGTTGCTAAATTTTGACCACTTTTAATTAGCTTACATTCGGTATCCTTTTGGGACTAACAAAGAAAACAAAAACAGCTGTTAAAATGTCGAATTTGTTATACTGGGGGCTTCCCAGACCTATGAACAGTTTTTTTTTTCAGTCATTACCTTGGTGCAGCATTTTTGGACAACACTTCAAGACCGAGGCGGTGTACATCAGAGATATGTACAGCAAGCCAAAAATGGCAAAGGCCGAAACGGATAAGCCGTTAACGCTGGGAGTAGCAGTGTCTCACAAAATGGAAATCAAGGTTTTTACAGTCGAGACTATTAAACTTAAAGCCGAAGCCCAAAGCGATAGAAATGATAGTCGCGATAAATCTAAATTAACGATGAGCCGTTCGAAATCTCTGAGGATAATTCAAAAACTGCTTTCATCCAAGTCCGAGGGCAACTCGATAGCTGTGAAGGGTTCGCATCGTGTAGTATCCAGGGCCAAGACGGACGTGTTGAAGAAGAAATTTAAGCGATCCACTTACAAGGCCCTCAAAGTCTCTGCTAAACGCACAAATATGAAAATGGAGAAATTAAGCTCTCCTCTGAAGAGGGTGAAGAAACAGGATGAGATCAAGATTGACACATCCAAAGGTCAAGTCACCCAATGCAGTCACGCTGCAGCAGAGGACGAGCCAAGGAGTCGGTCGTCAGCTTCGAAGGCTCCACAAAGGAAATCCCTTTCAAGTGCGAACGTTGAGAAATGGATGCAGAGAGCCAGGCAACACAAACACCAACAGCAAAAGCGACACAATAAAAAGAATCGGGCTTCTGTAACGGATGCTCCCATGAAGGATGTTAGACTATTTCCCGAAATTTTCCCTAACGTACCTCTTACAAAGATATTCTTTAAGAGGAAAGTCTCCAAGGCCCCGTACGAAGCGAAGCGAAAGAACGATAGAAGAATCAATAAGCCGGGTAAACCGAGAGAGTTTACGGATTCGTTAGCTGATCCAGCTGAAGAGCATTCCATCTCGGATAAAAAACGGCCTTGCGGCCAGGAGAATGCAGTCTTTGGAGTGTCCCCGCGACTAACCAGCACCTATGAAGTCAAGCCGAAAGAGATGATCGGTTTCAACAAGAATTTCACAAAATATCCATTCGGATACGACAAATCTTACCACACCCGCCCAACAAATAAGGGGGAAAGCTTAGAGCAGTTCAATTCGAGACGCAAAGCCCAGTCCTTCTATGGACTCACACCTCTGTTCAGTGAACAGGATGAGTTCAATAAGAACACCATCAAGAGGCCTCTCGAACAGGACAGTACCGAGTCTGTGTGGCAGAAGCAGCCAAAGAAGAAGAAGACCAAGAAACCAAGAATTGGCGAAAACATCGCTCAGATCAGGCAAAAGGTAATCGACGAAAATGACGATGCAACTGATTCCCCTCGCAAGTATCCAAAGGATATCCATGATGAACAAAGCAAAGATGGCAGTGATCCCGCTACGTCCCTGACTGGTCCTTTCAACTACGGCACTTCCGATAGTGATAAAAACGAAGACCTGTACATCGATGACAAGTGGAGTGGAACTGGTGTGACTTATGGGGAAGCCGGGTTTCTTTCGAATACTAACGACACCTGCAAGACTTTATACAGATCATTTTCATTAGGTAAAAAAATGACAGACAATTTGACGGCGGTTTTACACGGCATTAATGACTTGCGTTTGGTATGGCTTATAAACACAAAAATACTACTTTACATTTATATACTAATATATAATTCTATATGTAGGAACAACGTCCGATACCAGAAATATCTGCCGATGGTAACAAAATCATAAAATATATCGAAATTAATCGCGTACGCTCTCGATAAGTCGATAATTATTTAAATCTTTGGTTACAGATGTTCTGCTAGCGATGGATAGCGTCGGAATTTGTGGATCTGATGTCCACTACCTGACAAAGGGTCGCATCGGGCACTTCGTCGTGACCAAGCCCATGATCATTGGCCATGAAAGCGCGGGCGTAGTGGCAAAAGTGGGCAGCAGAGTTCGACACCTAGCCGTGGGCGACCGGGTGGCCATTGAACCCGGCGTGCCCTGCTACAAATGCGATCACTGTAAGCAGGGTAGCTATAATCTGTGTCCCGATATGGTCTTCTGTGCGACGCCGCCCTACGATGGCAATCTGACACGGTACTACAAGCACCCAGCAGACTTTTGCTTCAAATTACCCGACCATGTTACTATGGAGGAGGGTGCTCTGTTGGAGCCGTTGTCTGTGGGTGTACATGCCTGTCGCCGTGCTGGTGTTGGTTTGGGATCTAAGGTGCTCATCTTGGGCGCAGGTCCCATTGGATTGGTTACGCTACTAGTAAGTGGAGATCGATCAATCGACATCTATTTCTTTGAAGTTTTATCGTGCATTTTTTAGGTTGCGCAATCGTTGGGCGCTACAGAGATTTTGATTACGGATTTGGCGCAACAGCGTCTGGATGTGGCAAAAGAACTCGGTGCGACACACACGTTGCTTTTAAAAAGAGAAGACACCGCCGAAGAGGTCGCCGAATGTGTGCGTCAAATAATTGGGGCGGAACCTGATAGGTCTATAGATTGTTGTGGAGCGGAGAGTAGTGCCCGGTTGGCTATCTTTGTAAGGTCCAAAAAAGGAAAGTATCTTAAATTTTAAGTGGCATTTAAATATTTACAGGCAACAAAATCTGGTGGTGTTGTGGTAATTGTGGGAATGGGACCACCCGAAATGAAACTACCTCTCTTTAATGCCCTAGCTCGCGAGGTGGACATTCGTGGAGTATTCCGTTACTGCAATGAGTAAGTCGTGCAATTGGTATTTTTATAAAAAGATTAACAACATATTAACTTTTAAGCTATGCCGGCGCCTTGGCTCTTGTTGCCTCTGGCAGGGTGAATGTGAAGCGGTTAGTCACTCACCATTTTGATATAGCTGAGACGCAAAAGGCATTTGAGACATCTCGTGATGGTTTAGATGGAGCTATCAAAGTTATGATACACGTTCAACCCAGGAACAAAAATAATCCTGTCGAATTTTAGATTCTCTTGAAACAGAATTCAATCACTCAAATAAATTACATATGTGAAACACGGTGAAAATTAGTGCACGAAAATTTTATTTTATTTTTAATTTGGCTATCCAAATTAACTTGTGTTTCACACAGGCTTTATAAAAGTTTTGAGCATGGAAGGTTGGCGAATATTGCGTATATTTTACAGTTTTCCCAGAAAATGAAATATTCATTTATATAATATATAGTATCTTTATATAATTTATATATAATATGTATTTAATATATATACATATAAAAATGTATATAAAGTCACTAATCGCTTGATTGTGATTTAGAAAGGCAGCAGCGCATGCCAGAGGTCAATCGATTTGTTTTCATTTCGCTTGTATGATTGCCACAGATTTCCTAATCTTCTAATGTACGGAAAATTGGGAACATTTGTTGATAAGCCCGGCGATTTGCGAAAGTGGAAAACTTCGAAATAGACTCGAGTCGATCTTAAAAGCGTGCGGTCGCAATCGAAATTCATTTAATCATAGTCGTAATCCTGTGCAGGATCTAACTCGCATGGCTAACGATAATCTAACGGCTGTGTTGCACGGCATCGAGGACCTGCGATTGGTATGGCGGGGAGAAAGGCAAGCCATCGTAGGGCATAAATAATTAAGACCAATCTTTATTTCGAATCGCAGGAGCAACGCCCCATTCCGACCATTTCTCCAGATGGTAAGCTAATGGACTTTATCGGCCTCATACGAATCCTTTCTCAATTACCCAAAATCCATCGCAGAGGTTCTGATAGCGATGGATAGCGTCGGAATTTGTGGATCTGATGTGCACTACTTGACAAAAGGTCGCATCGGCCACTTCGTCGTGACCAAGCCCATGATCATTGGCCATGAAAGCGCGGGCGTAGTGGCAAAAGTGGGCAGCAGAGTTCGACACCTAGCCGTGGGCGACCGGGTGGCCATTGAACCCGGCGTGCCCTGCTACAAATGCGATCACTGTAAGCAGGGTAGCTATAATCTGTGTCCCGACATGGCCTTCTGTGCGACGCCGCCGTACGACGGAAGTCTGACCCGGTACTACAAGCACCCAGCAGACTTTTGCTTCAAGTTGCCCGACCATGTTACTATGGAGGAAGGGGCTCTGCTGGAGCCACTCTCAGTGGGCGTGCACGCATGCAAGCGTGCAGGCGTCACCTTGGGCTCCAAGGTTCTCATCCTGGGAGCCGGCCCCATTGGCTTGGTCACGTTGCTGGTAAATTAATGAGACGTTGATTAATGAGACAAAGAACTTACTTCAAGGTCGTTAAAGGTCGCTCAATCTATGGGGGCCACGGAGATACTGATCACGGACTTGGTGCAACAGCGTTTGGACGTCGCCAAGGAGCTGGGTGCCACGCATACTTTGCTCCTGGACCGAAACGAGACCGCTGAGCAAGTGGCTGAGCGTGTTGGACAAATAATGACCGAGGAGCCAGATAAAGCCATCGACTGCTGTGGAGCGGAGAGTAGCACACGGCTGGCGATCTTCGTAAGAGCTGAGCGAAAAGCTTGCTGTAGGTCGTTGAGTTAACAACTTTGGCTATCTCCCATCGATCAGGCTGTTCGATCTGCTGGAGTTGTGGTCATTGTGGGCATGGGACCACCCGAACTGAAGCTACCGCTCTTCAGGGCCCTGGCTAAGGAGGTGGACATTCGTGGGTCGTTCCGTTACTGCAACGAGTGAGTCTTGGTCTGATTACTATTTATTTCAGTTGATTTACCTTCCTCCATCTAAGCTATGCTGCCGCCTTGGCCCTCGTCGCGGCGGGAAGGGTGAATGTGAAGAGGCTGGTGACACACCATTTCGATGTCAGCGAGACGCAGAAGGCTTTCGAGACGGCTCGCTATGGCACGGGCGGAGCTATCAAAGTCATGATACATGTACAACCTAGGAATGCTAATAATCCTCTAAAATTTTAATCAGTAAGCACGGAGAAATAAGTCGGAAAATTCAAACTATGTCAAGTGCGAGCACATCATTTATATTATCTTGGTAGTAAATCCAACGTTTGTATACGTTTCTAATTTTTGCCAATTTTTAGATAGATTACTTTCGGTACCTTTTTAGACCAACGAACAAAACAAAAACAGCTGTTAGGATGTCGAATATTTTATACTGGGGGTTTCCCCGATCTATGTACAGATTAGCTTCCATTCGATTAGCCTTTTATCGCCCACTTGCCCCAAGGGTTCGCTATATCCATAAAGACAACCTGTGCTCTAACTTTGACTTCAGGACCCGATTGCGCCCGCGCTTGCTGAAGGACACACATCAGCTGCGATGCAAAAGCACAAAGAAAATTTCTTCTAAGGATAGCGATGTCTGCCAAGCAGACAAAGCCATGTCATCCGCAAAGAAGCAGCAGAGCCTAACCGAGGAATCTTCAAGGAGTGCCGGCAACAGACATTCCGACAATACAGCTGAAAGCTACGACTCACCTGAGGCTAGGGAATCGGAAATTCCATCAAAGTCTGTGCAATCTGAAGCACGATCCTTTCTTAAAGATGACAATCCGTCAGCTGACCATTCCTCTGGGGAAAATATTTTACTTGTTGAGAAAGCCACGAAAGAGAGCACGGAGCAAAATGAAAATAAATCAGAGCGTCAAATAGAGTTCGAGACTAAAGACCCAAGTGATGAGCAGTCAAATCCTTGGAGGAACATGTTTGGACCCCGTTTCAAGGACGAGTCGATGTACATCAGAGATATATACAGCAAGCCAGGAATGGCCAAGGCAGAACCGGATAAGCTGCTTACGGTGGGAGGGGCAGTGCCTCACAAAATGGAAAGCACGCAAGTCGATAGTCGGGACGAAACTGTGGAGGAACCTAAAGCCGAAGCCAAAAGCGAAGGAAATTCTACTCGGGATAAATTTAAATTAACGATGAGTCGTTCGGAATCTCAGAGGATTGTCGATGCTGAGCGCAACTCGATAGGTGTGAAAGGTTCGGATCGTGTGGTACCCAGCTTCAAGGTCGACGTGTTGAAGAAGAAATTCAAGCGATTCACTTACAAGCGATTCACTTACTTCCAAGTCTCTGCTCATCGTACAAATAAGAAAATTGAGAAATTAAGCTCTCCTCTGAAGAGGGTGAAGAAACAGGATGAGATCAAGATTGACAAATCCAAAGGTCAAGTCACCCATTCCAGTCAGCCTGCCACATCTCATCAGCCTACCACATCAACAGCTAAAACGGATGAGATCATGAAGGGCGAATCGAAATTATCGCGAATCGAATTTTCAAATCGCGAACAGCTGCAATCGGATCAACTGGATGATTCAAAGGTCAGCAAAGCCTCCACAGATAGTCAGACCACAACGGCCAAAGCGGGAGATGCACGGAAAGACGAATCGAAGGCTGCGACACAGCTCTCTAACACGGCTGAGAAAAGTGAATCAGAGAGTTCCGACGCTGCAGCAGAAGACGAGCCAAGGAGTCGGTCGTCAGCTTCGAAGGCTCCACCAAGGAAATCCCTTTCAAGTACGAACGTTGAGAAATGGATGCAGAGAGCAAGGCAACACAAACACCAACAGCAAAAGCGACACAATAAAAAGAATCGGGCTTCTGTAACGGATGCTCCCATGAAGGATGTTAGACTATTTCCCGAAATTTTCCCTAACGTACCTCTTACAAAGAAATTCTATAAGAGGAAAGTCTCCAAGGGGCCGTACGAAGCGAAGCGAAAGAACAAGAAAAGAATCAATAAGCCGGGTAAACCGAGAGAGTTTACGGATTCGTTAGCTGATCCAGCTGAAGAGAATTCCCTCTCGGATAAAAAACGGCCTTGCGGCCTGGAGAATTCAGTCTTTGGAGTGCCGCGACCAACCAGCATCTATGAAGTCATGCCGAAAGAGAGGATCGGCTTAAAAAAGGATTTCAAAAAATCTCCATTCGCTTACGACAAATCTTACCAGACCCGCCCAACAAAGGAGGGGGAAGACTTAAAGCAGTTCGATTCGAAACGCAAAGCCCAGTCCAACTATGGATCCACACCTCTACTCACTGAAGAGGATGAGTATAATAAGAACGCCATCCAGAGGTTACTCCGACTGAATAGTACCGTATCTGTGAGGCCGAAGAAGAAGACCCACCAAACAATTGGGGAAATCATCGCTGAGATCAGGCAAAAGGTGAGAGAGGAAAAGCACGGTGTCACTTCCACTCGCAAGTATCCAAAGGATATCTATGATGATCAAAGCAAAGGTGTCAAAGGTTCTCCCGATGCCACTAATTCCACTCACAAGTCTCCAAAGAGAATCGATGATGAACAAAGCAAAGATTGCAGTAATCCCGCTGCGTCCCTGACTGTTCGAGTCAGCAACGGCACTTCCGATAGTGATAAAAACAAAGACCTGTACATCGATGGCAAATGGAGTGAAGCTGATGCAGGTGGGACTTATGGGAAAGCCGGATTTGTTTCGAATGCCATCGGGGAAGTAAGCAACGACACCTTGTGCAAGGCGGACAGTGGTCGCGATGTGCCGCCTGTGGATTCGACTGAGGTTCGGCCCACCGATGAGCCCTATGTATCCCAAAGCCAAACAGCCAAACTGACTGATGAAGCCAGCGACCCAGTTGAGCAGACTAAGCTGTCGGAATCGTTGGCGGGAGCAAGAGCTGAGAAGGAACTGGATGCCAACATGAGCAAGCACAAGCGTTTTCGCAAGAACACCGAAAAGAAGAGAGCGAAAGATAGATCCCAATCGAATGATAATACAGCGATTAAGCGGAAGAAAACGATCAGACAAACCTTATCCAAGTTATATGGAATGATTATACGTAGACGACGCGGTGGCAATAACGATGGTGGTCGCAGAAATATCACCACCTACACGGCTTCCCTTGGTAAGAGCAAGAGGGAGGATCTGATCGGCGGACTGCAGGAGAATTTCCGTCCGACGGCCGAGAGGGGTGAGGATGTCTTCATTAGCCCGGACTTGAAGAAGTACGGATTGGGTAGTGAATCCATACGTAAAGAGCGCAAGCGTAATGAAAAGGAAAGAAGGGTTGGCAAATCTGGAAGGGATTCGATTGATTTTGCTGATGCCGATGCCACTGCTGATAAGGCCATGGGCACTAACAAAAATAAAACCAGGCGCATCCGTGGTGGATCCTCAGGGAAATTCAGGCCCAACTCTCTCCCAACTAAGGGGCAAGTAAACGGGATTAAGAAGAAACGCGGTGTCGGATTAGTCCTGAAAATGGTTAAACGCGGAAAAAGAACTAAACGCGATGAAAACATAGGCAAGTTATGGTATAGCGCCAGCAAGCAGCCTATATAGATTACTATAACGCTATAAACATAATGCAGTATCTGTACACCTGATAACACACACGCTCACGCACACGCATACACACGCACACAGGCGTTAGGTTATTTGTAAGTCAAAGCAGAAACAAGTAATTTTCGTAACTTTCTGCATTTTCTAAATTTTCAGAGATCGGAAAAGTGTTAGTGGAACCCAATGACTGTTAGCTGAAGAGCGAGAAACAAGTTTACACATCGGCTTAACGAGTGAAGTGGAATAAGAAGATGTATATATGCCGAAACACATTGTCAAAATTTCAGTAATTGCGCAAAAAAAAAAGAAAAGTGTGAAATGAATAAAATCCAAGTGTTTTGAAAATCTTTCCTTAATTTATTTACACGTCAACTGTCTCTAATTGCCTATGGGAACTAGTCCATCGAGCCCCCCCTATCTTACACCTATTTCGATGTGAAACATTCCATTGCGATTTATGTTAAAAGTTTCCAATCAGAAAACTTGACATTGTATTCTGATTAGGGCTATCGCTTTGTGCATATATTTAGATCGGACGATTATATTAATCTAATCAGTGTTGAAAGGCTTAATGGAATTAGTTGGGTTGTTTTGTTTGTAATTTTCCAAATTCATTCGAAGACTTTCGAGATAGAATGGCTGATAATGACCCATTTAAGAAAGAGAAAACTCTAGCCCAGCCGAGTGCAGACACAAATACTTATAAATCGAAGCTTTACCATTGCATAGGCAGCAAGGGTCCACACACATACACACGCAGGCATTAGCGCGTGCACACTTACATACGCACGCACGCATTAGCTCGCGCTTCGGTAGGCCCTCTTGTGCTGCACGTGAATTTGAACTTCGACTTATGTTA